>JAQQZT010000001.1:31338349-31349287 GCA_030068275.1 Clarias platycephalus
AGATTTGCACACATCTTGGGATGCATTTTGATCCACTATTCTTTACAGATTTTCTCTAAATGTTTAAGGTTTCTTGCAGCTCAAGTTACAGTTCTCTCCGTGAATTTTCTATTGGATTAAGGTCTGAAGACTGGCTAGACCACTCCATGACCTTAATGTGCTTATTTTATTAATGTGCTGCCTGCCTGCCTGCATACCTGCCTGCCTGTAAAGTGCAGGTAATTTTAAAATTTCTTTTTAACTTTTCCATTACCATGCGCTCACTCGAGAGTTATTAGCGATTTTCCTTGCAAATTTTTCCGATAAAACAGTCTTTTCGTTTGTGTGTGTGTGAAACTCAAATAAGAGAGGAGGAAGGTTTACAGTGTAAGATGAGAAGAGGGAGAGGGGAGGGTCTGATTACTCCTCTCCTCTTACTTTAGCTTCACACACAAACACACACATATACAGCATCTGCAGGATTTATTTGTACTTTTTTTAAAGGTAAAGTGCAGGTTAATTTGTTTTATTTTTTACTTTATATTTTGCATGAATTATTTTAATATATTCATTTTTTTGGACTGTGGAATGAATAATTTGAGTTTCCATTATTTCTTATGGTAAAATTTGCTTTGATTTATGAGTGTTCTAAAATACGAGCTCGTTGGAATGAATTATGTTCGTAATCCAAGGTTCCACTTCATTATTTTATCAGTCGCTCACATTTTTTTTGTCCATTCTTCTTTGTAACATTGCTTCACAATTCATTGAGGTTTTTGGGTATTTGCTTATGCACAGCTATGTCAATGTCCTGCCATTTCAATTGGGTTAAGGTCCGTATTTTGACTATACCATTGCAAAACCATAATTTTTTTATTTGTCAGCAATTCGGATGTAAATTTACTGGCCTGCTTTGGATCACTGTCCTGCTGCATGACACAATTTGGAGCAGGTTTTAGCTGTCAGACAGGTGGCCTCACATTTGTCTCTAGAATACTCTGGTATACAGAGGAGTTCATGATCAACTCAAGCACAGTTTTTGACATATTTCAAAAAGAAGAGAACTGGAGGTATGATACTGTACATACGCGGAAATTCTCCCAGCGGACACGCGATGAAAACAAATCATTCAGTTTAATACAGGAGTTTTCAAAGTTCTTTACTCAATTTGTGTAATTTCATTCTCAATTTAAAGAAGAGGTTTTGTTTTTTTCATTAGATTTTGTGCTTGGGTACCAAAGGGTCAAAATAGATTTTTAAATGGCATTTAATTTATTACTAATGTTTATGCAGATTTTTATTGTGCTCTTATTATCCTCCCCAGATTAAAGCCATGGAAAGGATCAATATATAGTTTTTGACTATTGCATGTTTAAGTGCATGTGTTTTATTTCGATGGCTCCAAGTTGATTTCATTAAGCTAAAGGTATGTTTCTTTGTTGAACTTTGCATGCAGGCATTTGAAAAATGTACAGAAATGTTACTAACAAAATCTATTAAATGTATGAAACACATTATTAAAACAATTTCATAAAACTAGTTGCATAAGTATGTACACCTAATAACTAATACTCTTGCTTGTGATACAGGGATTTCTTCTATATTTTATGCATGTGTACATTTGTGTACTCTTACTGTATTTTATATTTCTAATGCAAGTACGCTCCAAATTTCCAAATTATTAATAAGAAATAAACTATTTACTTGTACCTGATGTTGCTGTAGCACTAACAGCAGGCAAAGATGAGTTTGTGTTTGTTGTTCCCTCCACTTTGGATGCAAGTATTTTTTGAAACAGATTTTTAAAAAAGCAAACAAAAACATCTATTTAATTTAGGAAAGACAATACATGTATGTACAATTACATCTATAGATCTGTAATTTTTTCGTTAAATCTAAGATACTAGTGGCTACGAGTACATGTAATTATCTGTTGACTTTCAACTTAAGTAGCAATTTACCCTCCTAGGTCAATGAATGACTATTATATCTAAATAAAAAACTATTTTCCTAAAGGTTTACTAAAAGCAACAAAAAAAAAAAATCTAAATAATTATTGAACTTAAACTTTCTACTTATTAGTAGCTCTCAAAAGAAAACATAAAAATGCTTACCAAATGTAAAATTCAAAAAACCTTAAACACACAAAAGAGAATTATTACAAATATAGATTTAGTTATGTATAATTCAATTTATTCCTAAGTAAATTTTTCATTACTCCATTAAGAGTCTATGCAAACAACTGGTGCTGACTTCAACATTGATGAAGCCTCATTTAGGTGTTGAGGCTTCCTAGATAATAGTTTGATCAAAAGGTTCATTTCACGAAGGTTCATTTACAGTAAGAGCTCATTGTACTGACATCTAGTGTCAGTTTTTGTGAAGCAAATACACCCTTACATCGCAAGCAGCACGATTAATATGGACATGCAGCTGCTAGTACTATTGCATTCATCATTTTGTGAGTGAGTGTTGTTTATAAATACAAAGAAATGTTTGTGCACTCATCTCTGAATCTTTAAAAAAAATTTTAAGGACAAAATGCCTCCCTTCCAAAAAAATAAAAAGATTTTTTTCCTTCCGTTCTAGCAATTTATTCATTCCAGCAATCATCTTATTAGGAGGAATTACCGTACTTCAAAATATTCCCAAATAGTCTCTTTCCTTCTTCGTGGCTCCATTCAAATGTAATTGCTGGGTAAGAAGTGTCTGAAGAAGCTTACTGAAAACGTGAGACATCCATGTTAAACCTGGTGAAGCCCCAAAGGGATGAGTCACATGATTCAGGCAAACGCAAGACATCGTTTGTCATTGGTCACATGACTCACAGGGGAAACACACATGATTCGCAGCGCGGCTTTACAGTATTTGGAGCTGTCCCTTCTGCTCGACACAAGCTTTGGAGCTTCGATGTCATACGTAACATCATAATTTTGTGGCTCTCAGTATCTGCCTAGGAGCAGTCCTACTCCTTGCTGAAGGTAAGAGTAGGAAGTTTCATAAATATCTTTTATGTTGTACGCTGAGGTTGGAGTATTTTTAGTCCTTAATTAACTTTCAGTGCGATTCCAACGAGTGATTCTGAGATGCTTATAAATACGGGCAAAGATCTGATTGGTGAGTGTGGACGGTACTTTCTACTGTAGATATTCCTGAGACCCCTTACAGGAGGATCTTGTAGGATCTTATTCCTGAGATCCTACAGTATATACACAGCTGATCTTTATTTTGGGTTAATCAGAAAGAGTATCTATCTATCAGCAAGTACAGTATAGACCTAGAACAATGATAATGTAGTAGCCTACGTACTGTAAACAAGAAAACATTTACAGTATTTACTCTGATAATTCTGATAATGCCAGTCCCCTAAACGTTGTAATTATTAGTAGATCTGGAAAAGAAAAGATAAAATGCTTACTTGGTGTTGTCTGAGAAGAGGCTGAAGTTAAGTTTGTTTGTTGAGCTTCGCATGCAATCGTTTAAGGAAAACAGACAAAAACAGACAAACATTTCATTCACAAAATGCAGTACAAATACAACACACATTAATAATACAATTACAATAACCTAGTTGCATAAGTATGCACACCCATTAACTAATACTTTAGCTTGTGATACAGCGCTTAATATCTCAAGTGTACTTTGTTTACTCTTATGTTATATTTATAATGTAGGTACATGTAGGAATTTCTTCTATATTTTATGCATGTGAACATTTGTGTACTCTTATTGTATATTTCTAATGCGAGTACACTCCAGATTTCTGAATTATTAGTAAGAAATAAACTATTTACTTGTACCTGATGTTGCTGTAGCACTAACAGCAGGCAAAGATGAGTTTGAGTTTGTTGTTCCCTCCACTTTGGATGCAAGAATTTTTGGAAACAGATAAAAAAAAAATCAAACAAAAACATCTATTTAATTTAGAAAAGACAATACATTTACATATGTACAATTACATCTATACTGTAGATCTGTCATTGTTTCGTTAAATCTAGGATACTAGTGGCTACGAGTTCATGTAATTATGTGTTGACTTTCAACTTGAGTAGCAATTTACCCTCTAAGGTCAATGAATGAGTATTATATCTAAATAAAAAACTATTTTTTATTTTTTTTTCTATTAAGGTTTACTAAAAGCAAAAAATAAATCTAAATAATTATATTTCTTTAAGTAAGTTTAGTTCTAGTACAATGATACTGTAGTAACCTATTAAATTAGCAAACATGTAAACTTTGGTCCTTTCGGGAAAATAAATAAAATGAGTACCAGATGTTGTAGCTTTAGTTGTGTTTACGATCTGAAGTACTGAAGCTTTGCATGCAAGCATTTTGGGGGAAAAAAAACACAAGAAATCCTTTAAAATTACAAAAAACAACAACAATAATAAAATAATTTATATATTTAGTTAGGGTTTAATGCAATTCATTTATTTAAGATATTAGTGGCTAAGAGTTATATATGTGTAGATATGTTGACTTTCAACTTAATTAACAATTTACACTCAACACACAACTTTGCATGCACACATTCATACTTTAAAAGTGTACTTCATTACTTATGATTATGTACATCACATATTTTTTCCATAATTCATTATATATATTTTATATTTTGTTATATACAGTGCTCAGTCTTTTTAAATAAGAGTCTCTACCAACTTCTTGGTTTATCAATTAAAATGTCCTGTGCAGGCCCTCTCCAAATTATTCTACAGGCCATAGCAAAATATGAATCTTTTTCTTCTTAAGCTGTTCCTTTGTTGACTTGGATTTGTAATTGGGTTTGTTATCATGCTTGAAGACATTTTCTTCAACTTCAACTAATTAACAAAAACTTTGTGACAAAATAGTTTTGTATTTTGATCTAACCATGATTCTGTCTTGACTAGAGCTCCAGTCCCATCTGAAGAGAAGTTGCACTTGTCAGTGGTTTTCAGCTGCACCTAGTTTACTGCCATAATCGATGCAAGTATATAAGCTCTCATGTTTCATAAGTTAGTGTCTGACATCTGTTCTAATGCTGTGTTGTTTGTGAGCTTTCAGTTCAATCCACTTAAGATTACTGGTTTAGTACTTCACACTGTTTTATCCGGTTTTGTTATTTGTGTGTGTGTGTTTTTTTTTTATTAAGTATCTTATCATCTGCAATTATGCCTTATCTGCATTCTTCAAAACCTGACTTACATAAGCAGCTGATTGGTATTTGGTGTTATATTTTCATTAAAAATGAATAATTTATATTATGGAGGGTTTTTCCTATGTCTATTTCCCGGAAATCATGTTTGGTTTTAACTTGAATGTTAGCTGCTACAGTATATCACATTAAAGGTGGAAAATTATCTCCAATTATCTATTCTTGTTTAAACTTGTACAAAAGCACTAATAATTTAACAGGCATGTGTAGAGTGTAACCTAGATGATTTGTCATGTTTCCATGATCCTTTTGTGAACCGGTGTCTGTTTCTCTGCTCATGGTCATGTTTTCCTCATGATTTTTCCCTGTCCCTCGACCAAACCTCCTGCACAGTCGTCTCTCATTCACAGCTAATTTCTATTGGCATTTAATGAAACACAGAGCACTGCTGGATTATTGTGGATATATATATATTATTACTGCCCGGTTCTCTTGCGTCTTTTCTTGTTTATGGTCCATGTGTGTATCGACGTTGTATCTTTCGGACCTGGCTCTGATTGACCGCTGTACAGATTATGACCGACGCTTGGCCTTCTCGTCTCATTCATTGCTCCTGGATTAATCATCTTTCTTCTCCGCAGATAACTAGCTCTGTGTGTTACAGAAGTTGGTTGCGCTCATCACTGCTGCCAGATTTCACCAAGACATTCGCAAAAGAACTGACTTTGATCTGAGTTGCTCTATTTGCCATCACAGACGTGTTCACGTTAAATTCTTCTTTTGGATATCACAGAGATATCAAACGGAAATACCAATTCAGACATTCACTCTCCTGCCTTTGATAATAGAACGCCACTCTTCGGAGATTATTTACTGATCATTTAATTATTTAACTACATTCGTTCACATTAATGATAATGTAGTAGCAAACATTTACAGTATACACTCAGATAATTCTGATAACTCTGGTCCCTTAAACTTTCTAATTATTAGTAGCTTTCAAAAGAAAACATAAAAATGCTTACCAAATGTGTTATTTAAAAAACCTTAAACACACAAAAGAGAATTATTAGAAATATAGATTTAATCATGTATAATTAAATTTATCCCTAATAAAATAGGTTCATAATAATAACAATAATAGGTTCATTTCACGAAGGTTCATGGCTTTACAGTATTTGGAGTTTCCCCTTCTGCTCGACACAAGCTTTGAAGCTTTGATGTCATACGTAACATCATAATTTTGTGGCTCTCAGTATTTGCCTAGGAGCAGTCCTACTCCTCGCTGAAAGTAAGAGTAGGAAGTTTCATAAATATATTTTATGTTGTACACTGAGGTTGGAGTATTTTTAGTCCTTAATTAACTTTCAGCGCGATTCCAACAAGTGATTCTGAGATGTTTATAAATACGGGCAAAGATCTGATTGGTGAGTGTGGACGGTACTTCCTAGATATTCCTGAGACCCCTTACAGGAGGATCTTGTGGGATCTTATTCCTGAGATCCTACAGTACATACACAGCTGATCTTTATTTTGGGTTAATCAGAAAGAGTATCTATCTATCAGCAAGTACAGTATAGACCTAGAACAATGATAATGTAGTAGCCTACGTACTGTAAACAAGAAAACATTTACAGTATTTACTCTGATAATTCTGATAATGCCAGTCCCCTAAACGTTGTAATTATTAGTAGATCTGGAAAAGAAAAGATAAAATGCTTACTTGGTGTTGTCTGAGAAGAGGCTGAAGTTAAGTTTGTTTGTTGAGCTTCGCATGCAATCGTTTAAGGAAAACAGACAAAAACAGACAAACATTTCATTCACAAAATGCAGTACAAATACAACACACATTAATAATACAATTACAATAACCTAGTTGCATAAGTATGCACACCCATTAACTAATACTTTAGCTTGTGATACAGCGCTTAATATCTCATGTGTACATTTGTTTACTTTAATGTTTTATTTATAATGTAGCTACACTCCAGATTTCCCTAGATTTTCAAATTATTAGAAAGAAAGAAAATGTTTATTTGTATTTGGTGGTGCTGTACGATTAACAGCAGGCAAAGATGAGTCTGTGTTTGATGTTCCCTGCACTGTGGATTCATTTTTAAAAAACAGATAAAAAAGCAGACAAAAAATACACAAAAGACAATTATTACAAATATAGACTTAATGTTGCTTAAGTCTATATTTGTACTTTACTGTCCACACTCATAGTTTTATAGTTATATATAATTAAATTTATCCCTAATTTCATTTTTCATTACTAAATTAAGAGTCTATGCAAATGTCTTGATTATCGATCAAATAAAGTTTCAATTGATTGTCAGAGATTGGTAGTTTGGTATTTGGATTTATCCATGATTTTCTCTATCGTGATTAGAGCTCCAGTCCGATAACATGATGCTTTCAGTACCATGCTTAATTGTGAACATTTACAGTATATACTCTAATACCTCTGATAACTCCGGTTCCTTACATAATGAAAGTATAACAGTGCCAAAATTCCTCAAAGCAAAATAGCATGTTAAATTACATGAACTAAACAAAAACTTGTTGCAATAAAAATGTTTGAATTCTTCTGCACTGCAATTTGATCTGAATTGAAAATGTAATTTAATCATTAAAAATTTAATGCAAAAATATTGAAATTACTAAACACCACCCTCATTCGACATCTGAGCAGATGAGGGTTTAGGGCCTTGCTCAAGGATGCAACAAGGGTACTATTATGGTAAGGGGGTTTGAACATGGGCCTCTTCCGGACAATAGTCTAATGCTTTAACCTCTGAGCTATTCCCGTTAAGTTTTTTCTCCTTAAAATGTTAAATTTGTCATATAAATTCATGTGTAAATGTTAATTCCCCCTCTATTAATTATGTCTTTTTTGTATTAAATAAAACAAATAATCAGATCATAGCAGTTTTTTAGAAATAGGCAAATTCACCATCAGACATGCAAATAACATACTGTATAATTTTGTTTGCCAAGCCATTATTTATTTAACAAATGAAGCCAAAATGAAGACAAATCATGCAGGCAGAAATAAGTACCCCCAATTCAATAGCTTGTAGAAGCAACACCTTTACATAATCATTTTCTGTAAAGTGGAACCTCGGATTGCGAGTAATGCGGTTTGCGAGTGTTCCGCAAGATGAGTAAAAGACAATAAATTTTGACTTTAATATCGAACAAGTCTTGGTTTACGCATGAACTTCTTGTTTTGACGCTGAGCATCACGTGATCACAACTGAGCCAATGTTTTCTCTTTCTCTTGCGCTGCGGAATTGTGGGTAATCGTCTCCCCTGCTCGGTCTTACTGCGCATCTCTCACTGCAAAAGCAAGTCTCATTAGAGACTTTTAATTTCCATTTTCTCTCTCTGTACCAGACTGCCATTGTGTGTTTTTGCATGCACATCATTGGACACCTTGCTCATTCAAATACACCCCTCCTCCCCTCGCCTTTAAATACACACCACCCACCACACACACACACACACACACACACACACACACACTCTCTTTCTCTCTCTCTCTGCTCTACACAGAAACACTGCTCTCTCACAATTCTTTCCAAATGTAAAGTGCAGGTTAATTTTTGTTTTCCGTTAGCGTGAGCACAATCGAGAGTTATTCGTTACGTACGTTTAGCAATGTTCCTTGCTAATTTTTTCTGATAAAACAGTCTTTCCGATAATGTGTTTCCGACCATGTGTGTGTGTGTGTGTGTGTGTGTGTGTGTGTGTGAAACTCATATAAGAGAGGAGAAAAGTTTACAGTGTAAGGAAAAAAGAGGGAGAGGGAAGGGTCTGATTCCGCCTCTCCTCATACTTTAGCTTCACACACAAACACACACATACACAGCGCCTGTGCACATAAATGGAAACACTTATCTATCAGGATTTATTTTTACTTTTTTTAAAGTAAAGTGCAGGTTAATTTGTATTATTTTAACTTTATATTTTGTATTAATTATTTTCATGTATAAATATTTTGGGGCTTTGAAATTAATAATTTGAGTTTCCATTATTTCTTACGGGAAAATTCGCTTTGATTTACGAGTGTTTTGAAATACGAGCCCACTCATGGAACGAATTATGTTCGTAATTTAAGGTTTCACTTTATAATTATATCAGTCTCTCACATTGTTTTAGTCCATTCTTCTTCGTAAAATTGCTTCACAATTCATTGAGGTTTTTGCACAGCTATGTTAATGTCCTACCATTTCAATTGGGTTGAGGTCCGGATTTTGACTAGACCATTGCAAAACCATAATTTTTTTTCCCAGCAATTCTGATGTAACTTTACTGGTCTGCTTTGGATCACTGTCCTGTTGCATGACACAATTTTGACCAAGTTTTAGCTGTCAGACAGATGGCAAAGAATATTCAAACAATACTGCTCCTATGTGTAATAAACTTTACCCAGTTTGCTTTTTCTATGATTAACTTTCCCCCTGATCTTTGTGTTGTTGAGAGGGTTCCAATGCTTATCTTGCACTAGATGGGAAAATGATCACTTCCTATAGTACCATCTTTATACTGACCAATTACACGTAGGAGCATATTGTTTAAATATTCGTTGTCCAGAGTTAACCCCTACTGCCATAATTTCGACATACTAAACCTTTCTAACAATTCCACTATTACCTCACTATTTGCATCTGTTCCTTCATTTACCTATAATGTGTTTTGCCCATTGAAAGCCTACATCCTAATCAAGGTGCTACTGTTCTGTCCTTTTACATTTTCAAGCATCCTTATCGCCAGAATTATGCATGGGTTGTAACAATTTAGAATCACTATTTCTCTGCTCCCAGCCTATGCTTTCAGTACCACATACTCTTGTTAATTTCCCAGACCTAGTGTTTTAGTGTAGAAGTAAAAGAAACCCATCATCACCTCCCTTTTTATCTCTCCTCAATGCCACATACAGTAGACATATAAAATAAAATCCAAATTAGCCTTGAGTCAAGTTTCATGAATGCATATAACATCAGGTTTTCTTTTCAGATTGAGTATACAATTATTGAGCTTTTGTCCATTACTGTAGCTATGAGCCTTTGTGTATTCCATTGGAAGATCAACAACCCACATGTTATCTCTTGACTAGACTGATTGACTATTTTAGTGAACATTGTCAATCTCACAAAAAAAAATCTTAGATAGAGAAGAAGGGGATTTTATTAAAGCTGATAGCTTGGGGTTTTATAAACCTTTTAATTTCTTAGACCTAAAAACAGGGTAAAATGGTTAAGAGCAGAGAGGAGGACTTTTAAGAGGTAGCAGAGGACAAAATGGTGGAAAGAAGAAATATTCTCCAAACACTAAACATAAAAGTAAACACTGCTCTTCTGTCCAATTTTATTTTCTTGTTGATCTCCTTCTTTCTATCTCTTTTGGATTTTTGATTACATATCCAAAAGTGCAACTTAAATAGACTTTCTTGCAATCATGTAAATTGGAAAAGGTGAGCCATTTTGCTCCCATCAATCTGAAATAGATTAATAAGTAATAAAATCAGTGTGGTAAATAAATGTAAGAACTTAAATATAGTAACTACTGTGTGGAAATTGGTTGCTTCAAAAGTGTTCAACAGGCTGTTTTAATTAACTTTAACAGAATCTTTGGTGATTTTGGTGATCATTAATGATTAGAAATTTTTTTAAATATACAAATATTATGATTTCACTGTCTCTTCTGTTATCATATACAGTGGGACAAATAAGTATTTCTTCAGCCACCAATTGTGCAAGTTCTCCCACTTAAAAAGATAAGAGAGGCCTGTAATTTTCATCATAGGTATACCTCAA
>JAQQZT010000001.1:31567501-31583464 GCA_030068275.1 Clarias platycephalus
GTGTGTGTGTGTGTGTGTGTGTGTGTGTGTGTGTGTGTGTGTGTGTGTGTGTGTGTGTGTGTGTGTGTGCGTGCGTTCAGGGGTGTGTGGGTGCGTGTCGCTTCTTCTCCGCTGACTCAATCCAGTAATCTGATGTATGTATATAAGTCAGTGTGACACAGCACAATTCAGGCAGCCACAGAGGCCACGCCCACTCCACACCCCTTTTATTACAGCTTTATAGCAGATTTATTACACGTCCTCGTCCTCCTTCCTGCTGAGAGATTTGTAGAGCCACATCTCCCCATCAATCCATTCATCCATTCCTTCAGTCTGTCACTCTCACTCCCTTTTATCTGTCCTTCCATACATTTATTCAATCTTTGCTTCATTCATTCATTCATTTTCTCCTTCCTTCTGTCCTTCCTTCCATCTGTCCATCCATCCTTCTTCCTCTCTTCCTCCCTTATCATCCATTCCTTCAGTCTGTCCTTTATTCATTCATTTATTTACTACTTCCTTCCTTCTTTCTATTTGTCCATCCTTCCTTCTTCTTCTCTTCCACCCTTATCGTCTCTTCATCACGTCTTCCATGCCTTCCTTCAGTCTGTCCGTCAGTTTGTTTCTTCATTCATTTGTTCATTCCTTTGTTTGATCCTTTCTTCGGGCATTAGTTCCTTTCTTCCTTCTGTCTATTCACCCTGCCGTCCTTTTCTTCCATCCCATTGTTTATTTATTCACTCCGTTTTTTCTTTGTTCTTCTTTACTCCATTCCTTCCTTCCCCTTTCCTCCTTATTTCTCTCTCCCTTCTCTTCTATTCCTTCTTTCTTTTCTTCCTTTCCTCAATCCGTTAATCTGATCATTTGTCATTCCATAATTTTCTTTAATCTGTCATTTTTTACTTTTCTCCTTCTTTCTCCTTTTTTAAAAAATGCATTCCTTTAATCTTTTTTTTCCCCATTCATTCATTTGTTCCATCCCTTTTCCTTTCTTTTCTAGTCCCTCCCTCCTTCCTTTCCTTTTCTCCTCCTTTTCTCCATCATGCTGCGGTCAGCGCCGGATCACATGACCGCGTGGCAGTTCAGATGGATAGTTTAGTTAGTTTACATGAGTAATGATTGTGAATGCGTGGTGCTTCTGCTTTGTGTGTCTCAGGTCTGGTCTTCCTGACGCTGGATCGATGACACCTCGCCTCTTTCCGCGCGGCTCGTCCTCGACGCCACACTAATAATAAAAGGCATGAATCAGATATGGGACAAGGCCCGAGAGAGTTATTTCACACCTGGCTGCGCTCCTCCGTGACAGACATCGCAGATTTTCATTGCTAGAGGAGGAGGACACTCGCTGATCTTCACACAGTAGCGCCATTCATCAGGCTTCTACTGGACAGTTTATACGTCTATGAGATGCTCTGAAATGTTCTGTATCAGTGCAAAAAGGGCGATGATGATGATGATGATGATGAGAATGTTATGGTCATGGTGGTCAAACATTTAGACTTGTCATAAAATGTGTGTGAGTGTGTGTGTGTGTAAGGTTGTAAGGCTTGAAGCAATCTCAGTATCTCTGGTCACTCCGAGTGCAGTATTTTCGTGGGTGGATTTTAACGAAACACTCTCGGGTCTTTCAGCAGCTGCGAGAGGAGGAGGAGGAGGAGGATGAGCAGGAGGAGGAAGAACACTCGAGAGCTCCCTCTGATTAAAGTAACCACCTGAGAAAAGAGGACTTTCTCTTCTTACCTCCTTAAGTGAAGTCAGCCGCTTTCACACCTCAGCTTTCTCGCCAGCAGCTCGGAGACTTTTTTCGAACCCGAGCTCTGCTGCGGTTTTCATTATTTTTACGTCATATTAAATGATGCTCCCTTTGACACATCGTATGCGACCTACCACATTTCATCCCTTATATGGTCACTGATTGCTGCTCTTCTTAATATGTTGCTATGGTGACAGGTTTGATTGAGGTTCGAATATCACTTACTGCTTGAGTCCCCTGACTAGTTCGTTTAATTGAGGCCCCACATTGCCAGAATTCAAAAATATATTTTACTTTATTGTATATTTAAATGAATAAAAAAAACCTTTTGCAACGTTTGTGCGTTGCAAAAACCTGACGCTGACAAACTGGAACTTAAACAGTGGAAAGTAGGCACTATCGAGACTTGCTGTGAGGATTCAGCTTCCGCACAAACCCTGACTGACTGAATAGTTTTCCCAGCCCTCCGTCATTCCGCTCCAGCCTGAAACAGATGGTTAGCTTCCCACAGGTGATTAGCGTACCATATAATAATATCACTTAGAAGATGTTTAGCACGCTGTCAGTCTTCTGGCATAAACATAGGGTTAATGAATGCACCGTGGTATTTACACCTGACGTCATTAGCATTCAGTGTGCACCGTTATGAGACCCCGTCTGCACACCTCGCTAATATGAACGTGTACAATTCAGCATTGTTTATCTTCCAAATCCTGAGTTTAGCCACGGCATTCAGAGCTTTGAATAAATCAGTTGCTGTAGTACATTTTCATAAGGGTTGTTTCATTCCTTTTCATTTTTGTTTCTTGACTTTAACATTAGCATAAAAGCAACGGATTTGGGTACGCAATTAAATCTTAGCTAGCCTGCTACTACATACCTGCTAGATAGGTAATGCCAATTTTAGCTACATTTTTATGGGTAATATTAAAAATATGATGTAGATACAGAAAGAATATATGTAGAGTAAGTCTAAAAGTTACCTCACTACTTGTGCATGGAAAGTTCCTGGTATTCAGAATTGGTTTCTGCACAGTTTGTGCATTCAAATCACATGAAAAGTTTTCTTCAGTAGAAGAGTCCAAATCTAGCGTCTAGACGGCTGTGTTTAAGCACAACTGCTTGACTTGACTTGAAAAAACAGACTAGAGAAAGAAACAACACTTTTTTTTTTGCTTTCATGATGTAATGTCAGTCCAAGAAGCAGCTAAATATGAAAAGACAAGATAGACTAAAATACAGTATGAATTGTTAGGTTGTATGTAGCCCAACTTAACTTTAACTATTCAGTGCTTTAAGTGCTGTCGAGGCAAAAAAAAAAAAAAAAAAAGAAAAAAACGAATGAATGACACTCTAACGATGACACCAATTAAATAAAAATCAATTCTATTTTATTTGTATAGCACTTTGTATGGAATGTGAATGTGTATGCAAGATGAGCAAGCCAAGGGTGACGGTGCTGAAGAGAAAACTCCCTGAGGAAGAAACCTTGAGAGAAACCAGACTCAACAGAAAACCCATCCTCATTTGGGGGATAACGGATAGCAGGAATTGATCTGCATCATACTGTAACATACAGTTAATGTCTTTCAGTTAATATGGAGTCCAGTTTGTTATCAGAGGCTCAGGTCGACTGTAGGAAACTCCAATGCTGAACTATTGAGCGACTTCATTCGAAAGTCCTGAGAGAACAGCTGCCATGCATCAGCCAAGGCCTGGACCATCTTCGTGGAAAAGTGGAACCGTCTTCAGCCACCACACGCATCCCAGACAGACGACATGGGGCATCCATGTGACAAGATCTCCAAGTGGAGATGTGTCAGACAAGTCCAGACGGCGGAGGGGTCTGGATTACTGGCAGCTCAGGACTGGCATGTGATTAGCCGATTTAGTATAATTTAAAACTGTTCCCTTAATTGAGTGAGTGGTTCCAATTATTTAATTACTATTATTTAATACCTATAAGCCAAAACAGGTCTTATGAGCTTATTAACAGCACAAGTCTGGTAGAGACACAAAAGTCAGAAGAAAAGATCAGGAATAAAGCAGAAATGTACAGTATGTAGTTGTCTGGCAGAAGTGAAAAAATGTGTGTCCTTGTATGTCTGACACAAAGAAATGGGGGGAAAAAATTCCCAAGAGCAATGAGGGCTGCGGGTCAAAAGTGCTTGGTGCACTGCAGTGTTACCGCCTTCCTTCCTTCCTTCCTTCCTTCCTTCCTTCCTTTCTATCCTTCCTTCCTTCCTTGTTTCATTGATCCATTTGTTTTTTTTTTACATTTGCAGCCAATCTGTCTTCTTTCACTGACGCAGAACGAAGCCTTCTCATGTCGTCATGACCCCAAAGCCTTAACAGCATGACAGGTTTTTTTCTTTTTCTTTCTCGAAACCTTGGAACATATTGATTCGGTCTGGAGATTTATTTTAATTAATGGGTTAGAAAGAGGCAAGGAGAAGAGACGAGAGAAGAAAAGAAGAGTTGGAAATGATTGATTTTTAATGTCATGGTCATTTTCAATTACAGCATTGCCTAAAGTGTCTAGATCCATTGGCCTTATTTATTTGTTTATTTATTTATTAAAAAGGGCTTTGAAAGTAACTACAACTACTACTAACAATTTTACAGGATTTGTGTGTTTGTGCATAGGGATCCAGACTTTTGCTCAGTATGAGCAATATATTACAGTACAGTACTGAGCGAAAGTCTTGACCCCCATCATTTCTTTATATTTTGCTTCATAAGAGCCAGAATTTCTCATAATGTTTAATGTAGTTTGGAGGAATAGTTCTCCGGGTTTCAGGAATGTTTTTGATAAAGCCCTCCGGCAAAGACCACAAAGTTCCCACTGTGTCCTAAAATTATGAAAGAGCACAGCAGTGAGAAAAAGTGCTTAAATCAAGCTTATACTACTAGCTATCTGCATCCCTGTCAAGTTCTCAACATGACTATCAGACTGTCACTAATTTCGTCTTATGAAAATGATCATGTGCTCACCAGGCCTAATGAGATCGAACCGTGGTATAAATGAAGTGATGGAGAAACTGGAGCCAGTATTTATAATAAATACTTTGAACTCGGCTTAGATCTGCTGATAAATGTGATATGAATTTAATGTGGTCTTCTACAATGAGGCATGGACCTACAGTACCGTGGTCATAGCACAAGCCAGAAGAAGCAGCTGTGAGAACTCTGTTGATGGAGCAACAATGCAGTGACATCACAATGACAACTCAGTCAGAAGACCGTCCAATCGTTCGTGTCTGTGCTCTGCTTATGCTGTAGTACATTAACAAAATCCTGAAGAGGTGTAGGTTACGCTGTTATGGGCTCAATGCCGTCACTACCGTATGTCCTTATTAAGTTCTTCCTGTGTCTTGTTTAGATCACGTCCTCACTAGGCTTTTCCAAAAAAAACAGTAGCACGGCAGCGCTACACCAAGGAGGACAATACTACAGTACATCCTTACTCCAACAGTCTGTACAAGCTTTTACTACAATCTTACAGTTTTTGTGGACTTTTGTGGCTCAGTGTGGCTGTGACCTAAGACATATAGTGATCTATGAATCATTCCAGCGTAAAAAATTAAAATAATCTTACTTAAGGCATGAACCAGTGAGAAACAGGTGCAAATGATGACAGATGATCAGGCCAGTCAGTAATTAGTATACTGCTGATGCTGAATGCTCAGTGGTTGGAACAGACAAGAGGAGAAATGCCCCCCAACCCCCCCCCTCCCCGATTTTCTTCCTAATTTAGTCGTGTCCAATTCCTCCCCGTCACTAGGGGGCTCCCTCATTAAGGCTACTACTACCACTCAGTCGGGAGGGCCGAAGACTATCACGTGTTTCCTCTGAACCACTGACGGCAGATGACCGCATCCTTTTCGAACTGCTCGTTCATGCACCGTTGTGGGTGGAGTAACACACTCGAGGACAGCGCTATCCGCTTCTTCCGCTTGCGTGAGCTCACAGATTCGCTGTAGTGCTGTGATTAATGTGGGAGCACGAAGAACCTCTCATCCCTCCCTTCTAAGAGAGCTCGGGCCAATCAGCTCTCTCTAGACCTCCGACTGTGAGAGGTTTCAGCATCACCCGGGAACCGAACTTCTCCTGATGATAGGGCGAGCACCTTTTTTTAAATATATATATAAATTGGATCTTTATACACTGTATATATTTATATAGATGCCAATAAATAAATAACCACAATTAAAAAAAACACCTGGTGTAAATGGTAACATTTTAGCTTTACGGCTCCTGTAGCTTTATACCTACAGTACTGTATCCTTATTTGGCTTTATTTTAAACCACCTGTTTACAGTATGTGACATCCTGCTTCCCCTTGCATTAGCGTCTTAATATGACCTCAAGGATTTCTTTCCTTCATTTATTTTTCCTAAATTAGAAAAATAATTTTATGCTTCTTTAAACACATATTTAAAATAATAGATAATGTGCATCCTTAATCTGAAAGCTTCCCATCTCCTCATTTATTTATTTATATATTTATTTATTTTTATTAGAATTTTAGGAATCGATGGAGCAAAATGTAGGATTGTTTGATTGGATCACAAGCTGAAGAAGTAAAGGTTGTGGGATGAAAGACGCATGGAGGAAAACATGCAACCTGCACGCAAGTTTATTCTTTTCCGCTTTAGCGAAGACATTTTAAGTAGACGGAATGCGCACTCATATACAGTACATCTGTTGCCTATAGGAGTGTAAAGTGGCTGTATTCTGCCTTACCTGTATATATTTGTTAAAAAAAAATCCACCCATGAAATGAATCAATATAAAAGCCTCGTCAGTTTGCCTCAGGCTACTGAACAGTAAAATCAGAGTGGCTTCCTGTTCTCATGATTTATGCATGCGATTCAAACAGACAGACAAAAGAAATATATTTTGCATTCGTTTCCCTCAACATGGCAATTCTTTCCAATTCAGATTCGCTCTCAGGTTCACTCGGTATGAAAGAACCCAGCGACGCTTCTACATTCAGGCCAAACATTTCCTCCACTTCCTCCTCGGTCTCTGACCTGACTAGCGCACTAGCGTCTCAGTTCCTTCTGTAGAAGGAAGCTGGAGCTAGCGGTCTACTCCATCAGGCATAGGGTTAGGAGTCACACTGCAGGTCAGGACGATATCCTTCTAGGCATTTTCTCAGAAAATCGCTCTCTAACTTCTACCCCCACCCCCCAACTCTGGCCCGAGCAGGGATCTTAGCATCACCCAGGATTAGCCTGACTCTTAGGTTGAGTCATTTGAATGCAGGTGTAAGAGATCGTGCTCAGAGCTGCCCACAGACACAAACTTCTGAGCCTACCACGCATATATATCGATTTATATATCTAACCGAGTTCAGGCCAAAATGTTCTGCTTCGTAAACATTAGCCTTGAGCCGTGTGTTAGCATTTCAAATGATTCCTGACTGGTCCATCGAGCAGAGAAAGAGGTCAGGGATGCGGGTGAAAGCTTGTGGTGTTGCTGAATGATTTGGAAAGCAAAGGCATTTGAAAAAGAGGAAAATGAGACAGAAAATCTTTTTAAAAAAATATATTCTTTATATATGTTTTTTGGAAACCTGCAGCTGAGAAAGTGGAAAAATAAAGATAGCGCATTTTCAGACTCAGCTTTCACGCTCCCTCCCTTGGGTTTCTCTGTCAGTCCCCGGTGTTGACTCAGGTTTCAGAATTCTGTGTGAACTCAGGCAGAACCTTAGGCAAGACCTCTCCATGTGCCTGGGTCTCAGACATGAAAGTGACAAGGATTTGGTCAAGCTAGCTAAAGAAAGTAAAGAAAGAGCTAATGCCAATATTAGCGATATTAACAGTGCTATTTTCTAAATATTTCCTAACCATAGGGGGGGACAGATCTGACATTTGTCATGGTTTACATCCTTATTGTTGTGTGGAAAAATGTCACTTCATCATGTGCATTGTGTACATACAGTAAATTTGATGCAAAGTTAGCCTCAGTCGGTAAATTAAGATAGATGATGAATGCAAATCATTGACAGGCCATACTGAGAAGAAGAAAATACATGTTGTAGCAACAATGCAAAGACTTGGCGTTAGCTTTTAGCATTTAGGTTGGTGTGTAAACACAGTTTTATCTAGCTAGTTAGCAAGTTAGCTAGTTTAAAAATATATTCATCTGCACATTGAATAAGTTTATGAAAAAAAATGTAAATCACATAATGTGAACATTTTAACTGACTTCTAAAAGGAAGATCAACAATTCTTTGTTCTTTTCTATAAAAAAAAACTAAATAGCAGCCAACAGCCGCAGCCGTCGAGGCTAAAAGAGCAGCCACAAATGCTAATACCCCCTCCCAGAACATCATACGGACCCCAGACGGCATCATTTATCAAGGACAAAACAATCCCCTTCGCTCACCAGGGTTGGATTTTTGGGAGGAGCACGAGACCGGGAAATGCCGGCAGATTTGGGCCTTTAGCTGTCCATACCATCAGAAATAGTCACCTCAAGCTTAAGACCAGACCTGGTACAGTACTATGGTCCAAATCTCTACGCGCTGTCTATTTCATAGAGCTGACAGTGCTATACTGTAGGAGGACGCCACAGACGAGGCAGCACCATCAACATTCCTGTATGGAGGAACCTTAAGGGGACCTTTAACATAAAACTTGCTCTTTTCTGTCACTGTATGCACATCATAGTCAAAACTCATCCACCATTTTGACAAGTGTAGCATTAAAGCTGTGATTCTTTTTTTGTTGGCGTTGTTTAAGGATAAATGTTAAATCTGAAACGAAACGTACATTTTTTTTTCTTACAACATAAAAAAGTTTAAAAAAAGTCGAACAAACAGCGTGAATTCACCTATTGTGTTTTAAAGCCACAGCGATCGCGTCGCCCTGCCTTCGCAACGCACAAGAATTTAAAGCAGAAGGAATGAACTCTTCCTGGAACGCATAAACATGACATGACAACGTGATGAGACTTTTACTTTGAATGGTGAACTGAATTTTAATAATATTCTGAATCAGATCATAACATGAGCTAGCTTTAGACATTTGTTACAAAAACATAACTTTATAAGAGCTATTAGTATAAGTGTATGTTACTGCTCGGTGCCACTTATTTGGCAACTTTTAAAACTTTTTTTAAAAGACATTGGGATAGGATTTGTTTTGTTTTATTTCTTAAATCAATTGCGGAAAAAACTAGAAAGTCTGAAACAGTGAAGAAAGCAAGGAAGCAGACAACAAGCAAACCAGGCTGGCTAGGGAGAGTTTCTTGTGTGTCCTTTTTTTTGTTGTTATTGTTTAAGAAAGTTTGACAGCTGCATTCATTCTTGTAGACAACTCTGACCTTGGCTGCTAGAAATGTGCCGTTGTAAATCAGAGCGATGTGAAGACACGGTGTGTGTATTTATGACGCCGCTTGAGACACACAGGATCAGAAATGTTTGTCCATAATGGCCAAGAGGATAATAGATATGATGTCAAGGCTACCATGGAGACTGATGAAAGGCTAAAATTGGACAGCGAAGATGAATTTCTTCCGTGCACCTAGACGTGAAGCTCCGCTCCCGGAGGTCTAGCGAAGCAGCACAACAGCAGCACTGCTTACCTTTACCTCGTCAACCTTTTTGATCAATCCGTGTGTGTGTATACAGTATGTGTGTGTGTGTGTATGTGTGTCCCTGTCCAGTTGAGTTTGATAAAACGAATCAAGCTACCGCAGTGTTTCCTGAACACTCTTAAAAATGACTATGGCAATTTTCTTCACTCTTTTGAGCCGCAGTGTGAGAAAGAAGCTGGCGCTCCGGGACGCCGTCTTTCCCACTAACAAGACTCTAAGGCATTCACTCATTCACAACCGACACATCAATCACTTAGTCACATGGCGGGTCTGCGTTTTTATACATCCGGATAAAACGATAACTCTGCAAATGATTCACTGACTCACTCAGTCTGGTTATTAACGCATTCATTCATTCACAAAGTTGTCAAGACAATCACTCATCAGACTTCTTACCTAGCCAACTACTAACTTACTCACTCTCTCACTCAGCAAATCACTGCTCAGCAGGTCATCCATTCATTCATTCATTCATTCATTCTTATTACTCACTAATTCACTCATTGACCGACGTACTACTTCACTCACTCATCTATTAATTCAGTCTACATGTCATTAACTCCTATACTTATTCTGCAAATCCCCCATCGATTCACTCAGCAACTCATGAGTGAGTGAGTGAGTGAGTGAGTGAGTGAGTGAAGAAATGTGAGTATGGTTGAGTGTGCTAATGAGGTACAGAATGGATGAATAAATGGATGGAACTACTTAATGAAACTGTGCACATCACTCATTCACTCAGGAAATCATTCCCTCTATTCACTCACCCGCTCCCTTATTCAGTTATTCACTTATTTACGTACTCGGTCAGTCACTCACTCCTCCACTCACTCACCCATTTACTTACTGACTTACTTATTTATTCACCCACTCCATCAGTCACTCACCCATTCACTCATTCACCCATTCATTTATTCACTAAGTCCTAGACTCAGTCACCCATTCACATATTGACTCACCCCTTTACTCACTTATCTATTCAATTATTGACTCACTCCTCCACTCATTCACCCACTCACTCACTTATTCAGTCCTTCACTTACTCACTCATTTATTCACCCACTCCACAGTCACTCATCTATTTACTCATTCACCAATTAAATTATCTTATTTACTCATTCATTTGTTAATTCTCTCATTCATTCACCCACTCAATCAGTCACCAATTCATTCACTCATTCACTAATCCATTTACTCAACCATTCTGTACCTCATTAGCATACTTAACCATTTCTTCACTCACTCACTCACTCTCACTTATTCACCCACTTATCCACGCACACACGTATTCACTTTAATCATTTACTCACTTTTCTGATTACTTACTCACCCACACTTTCACTCATCCATTTATTCACTCACTCACATATACAGTAAAACCTCGGATTGCGGGTAACACGGTTTACGAGTGTTCCGCAAGACAAACTAAGGTTTTTAATACATTTTGACTTGGAAAATGAGCAAGTCTTGGTTTACGAGCACCGAGTATCATGTATCACGCATGCGCTTCTTGTTTTCAGCATCACGTGATCACAACTGAGCCAACAGTTTTTCTCTCTCTTGTGCTGCAGAATTGTGGGTAATCGTCTCCCCTGCTGGGTCTTAGTGCTCTTACTGGTATAATCAACATCCATGCACACGTACTGTTTACTATAACACACTGACCACGTGTGTGTGTAAAACATATTTTATTTTGTGTTTGTAAGCACATGTGTACAGCGTGCGTGTACTGTTTCTTATAACACACGTGTGCGCGCATGTAAAGCAAAAGAAAGTCTCATTAGAGAGGTTAAAGATCCATTTTCTCTCTTAGCCTGTCATGTGTGCGCGCACGTAAATCTGACTGTGCCGTTTCACACTCTCTCTCTCTCTAGCTCTCTCTTTCTCTCGGCTTTAGTGTGTGTGTGTGTGTGTGTGTGTGTGTGTGTGTGTGTGTGTGTGTGTGTGTAAAAACCAGGCATCTGCATTCTCTCTTTCCCTTCCCAATAGTTAAAGCATACTGGTGTGATAAATATATTCATGGAACAGTGTGTGTGCGTGCATGTGTCTGTTTCTGTGTGTGCGTACGTGTGTGAGAAGGTGTAGAGAAACAGCACTGGGTCACTGTGAAATGAGTTTAGAATCGTTGTGCCAGTGCCATAGTGGTAATGTCATGGAAATTTGTGGTTGAATAAACAGGTCTGTCTTGAGAAGCATGCAGCATGCTGTCTACTTTAAATCTTATTTATGTTGTGATAGGAATGGCACTGAAAGATCTAGCATTAAATATCTGATCAAAGAGATTTAGTTTCTTGTTGTGAAATTCCACAACAGGCAGGCCAACTCTATTTAAAGGGAGGCTACCATATTACCTTTTGAAATGAAAAGAGGAGTAGAACTAGCCTGCGGATGATTCAGGCATGCTCTACATTCCGATACTGTTTTTACCACACCATCACTGATTTCTCTTCCTAACTGTGCATACAAAATTGAAAAAACAAAAACAAAATTGCATCAAGGTTCAGTTGTACTGAAGGGTGGAGAAGGAAATGGTTTTCCAATCTCACATTGCACTTAGCCATGCAAGCTGGAGCAAAACAAATTGTCAGTTTCAACTTAATTACATACTGTATAGAATCATACTGGCTTGCTAAGAACTTAGCTGATATTAGTGTTTTCTGACATTTTACTTTAACTTCACTCACCAGACACTTCATTAGCTACAGCTGAGAAGCAACTTAGTACATTTAGCCATGTAGACATGGTCAATACCGTCTGCTGAAGTTCAATCTGAGCATCAGAATGGGGATAAAAGGTGATTTAAGTGACTTGGTGGCATGGTTTTTCGTGCCAGGTGGGCTGGAGTGCATATTTCTGAAACTGCTGATCTACAGGGATTTTCACACACAAGGTTTTACAGAGAATGGTCTGAAAAGATAATTTTTTGTGAGCAGCCGTTCTGTGTGAAAATGCCTTGTTGATGTCAGAGGTCAGATGAGAATGGCCAGACTGCACCAAGCTGATAGAAAGACAACAATAACTAAAATAACATCTTGTTCCAACTGAAGTATGCTGAAGAGCATCACTTATGGGCAGATAGTCTACAACACTGAGTGCCACTTCGGGCAGCTAAGAACAGGATCCTGGGGCTACAATTCCCATGGGCTCAGCAAAATTGGACAAACAGTGATTGGAAAAACATTGAATGGTCTGATGAGTCTGGATTTCCCCTGCGACATTTGGATGGTAGGGTCAGAATTTGGCGTAAACAACATGAAAGCATGAATCCATCCTGCCTTGTATCAACAGTTCAGGTTGTTTATGGTGGTGTAATCTTGTGCAGGATGTTTTCTTGGCAGACATTGGGCCCCTTAGTACCAACTAAGCATCGTTAAACGCCACAGAGTATTGTTGTTGACCATATCCATCCATTTATGACCACAGGATAACAAACCATGTCACAAAGTTGAAATAATCTCAAACTGGTTTCTTGAAAATGACAATGAGTCCAATGTAATGGACATTAAGACAATGGTCTTCACTTTCAACAGATCCCAATCCAACAGAGCACCTTCAGGATGTGGTTGAATGGGAGATTCGAATCATGGATATGCAGCCAACAAATCTGCAGCAATTTCATGATGCTAACATATACTGTACCTCTGGGGAAAGAAAGGGGGTCCCTCTGGGGAAAGATCAGCATGTTCTACATCACAGTATGCACAATTCTTTAGGAGGCCAGGACTATTCACTTTTCCGCGAAACTTTAAAAAGTAATTGTTTTTGTTAATGTATGAAATGTATAAAGTTTTATACAAATTGTATGCTATTAAGCAAAATTGCTTCACACATTTCAGGGAAAATCCTTTATCATCTTTTTGAAAAGCACAGGCATGATAAAAAAGACAAGTACTGTAGAGACAGAAGTTGATAGAGCTAAATAGGATTACAGTGTTTTTTTACATTGTTTATTTATTCATGCAGGTCTTATTTTTCTTCACAGAATATTGCATTATAATTAAACCGTTATATGTGTGTAAATTGGCAGCTCTAGTGACATGCTTTCCAAATGTGTAACTGCTCAATATGATGGAGAAAACAAACAAAGGTGCCTGTGATCACACTTCACTTCACAACTGTCAAAAATCTATCACTCTTTCTTATTTTTCATACACACCAATTATTGCCTGTGTTTTAACAAAACATTACAGTCCCAATAAAAAAAAAAAAATTAAAAAACTGTGTTGCCGAGTAATATAATTGTAAAATGTATTTAAACAGGTCATGCTTGGCTGGTGCCATTCATTCGCTAACATTGTAGATAAACAATCAGCTACAACATTATGACCACTGACAGGTGAAGTGAATAATGTTGATTGTCTTGTTACAATGGCACCTAGAAGTGGGTAGGATATATTAGGCAGCAAGTGAACATTTTGTCTCTGAAATTAATGTGTTGAAAGCAGAAAAATGGGCAACCATTAGGATTTGAGTAATTTTACAAGGGCCAAGATGTGATGGCTAAAAGACTGCGTCAGAGCAACTCCTGAACTGCAGCTCTTATGGAATGTTCCCAGTCTGTGGTGGTCAGGAACTACCAAAGGAGGTCCAAGAAAGTACAACCACCGAATCAGTGACAGGATCATGGGTGGCCAAAATTCACTGATGCATATGGGGACTGAAGGCTGGCCGGTGTATCTCGATCCAAATGAAGAGCTACTGTACTGTAGCTAAATTTGCTGAAAAATCTTAATGCTGCCTCTGGTAGAAATGTGTCAGAACCAATGGTGGGTAGTAAAGAGTTTTTACCATAGGATAACAAACCATGTCACAAATATTGTTGAAATAATCTCAAACTGGTTTCTTGAACATGACAATGAGTCCAAAGTAATGGACTTTTGTCTTTTGTCCTATTGTATTCACCTGTTCAGTGTTCAGTGTTTGTCTCTTTATACTCTGTTGTGACATATCCTCTGTGAAGTCTTTTTTTGTAACTTTAAGTCTGAGAGTGTGTTTCTTGTATACTGTATATAGTTTTTTTTCCTATTTTTTTTGGATGGAGTTATGGATTATACAAGTTTGACTTTTCTTGCCTGTGTTTTAACGGCAGTTACATTGATTATTATTCTTGGATTGCCTCAACTAAACCACATATTGAGTTGCCCCATTTACCGCATGTTTATGTGTATACAGTGTAGACAGAAAGTTTTCAGACCCTTTAAAGTTTTCCAAAATTTTGTTTTACACTCATTTTAAAATGGATTTAAATCCTACTTTATTTCGTAATTCTCAGCACACCCCTCAACAATTACATATAAAATATGTAAAATAAAGAAAGAAAGAAAGAAAAGAAAAACATTTATTTATAGTTTTTTATTAATTTATTAAAAATTATAGCTGAAATATCCCATTTACATAAGTATTCAGACCCTTTGTTAGGTTCCCTTCTGGAGATGGGAGAGAGTTACAGCACTTTACCAATCAGGCCTCTCTGGATGAGCAGTCAGACAGAAGCCATTCCTCACTAAAATGACAGCCGGCTGGGAACCAAAAAGTACCTGAAGGACTCTCAGAGCGTGAGAAGCAAAATCCTTTGGTCTAATGATGAAAAGATTTAACTATTTGGAATCAGGAAATCAGAGATTGCACGTAACCTTATTAAAAACCATCCCTACAGTCAAACACGGTGATGGCAGCATCATGCTGTGAGGATGTTTTTCTGCGACTGGCACTGGGAGACTAGTAAGTATAGATGGAAAATAATGCCGATAAAGAGCTATTCTGAGTAAAAACCTTCTTTAGAGTGTTCAGTGCTCTTGGACTGGGATAAAGGTTTACAGTTCAACAAGACCCTGACCCAAACCATAACAACAAGAAACACAGGAGTTGCTTCAGGTACAGTACAAGTCTTGGAGTGGTGAAACCAGAGTCTGGATCTGAACCCAATAGATCATCTTGTGCACTGACCTTGCTTATTCAATCTGGTTGAGCAATTCTGCCAAGAAGAATAGAAGATTCTTCCAAGAGAAAGGTGTGCCAAGGTTGTAACATCATTCACAAGCAGACTTGAGCACTGCTTAGTGGTTAGCACTGTCAGCTCACACCTCCAGGGTTGGGGGATTGAATCTTGCTGTTAGTCTTGTGTGCATTAAATTTGCATGTTCTGTCCATGCTTGGTGAGTTTTCTTTAGATACTCTAGATTCATCTCACAATCGAAATGGATTTACACTATTAAGTAATAGTGATAAGTGATAAAAATTGGTCATAAGTGGTTACAAGTGATTGGGTGTGAGTTTGTGTGCTTGTACACTGCGATCAGCTGGTACACAGGACAAGTGTAAATAATTGACGGATGTTAAAACACATAGTGAGTGATCTTGAAGCATTGTTGCAATGTGATCCATAGATTTTGGAACAATAAAGATCCATAAATTTTGGAACAATAAAGGTTTTGGTATTTGGATTCTCTGCACTGCACAATATTTGAATGAAACACTCAAGATTTCTGCCAAGTCAAAACTTTCAGCTTTAATTTAAGGGGTTTGACAAAAGTGCGGAAATAACCATTCAGGAATTACAGCCATTTTCATACACACACACACACACACACACACACACACACACACACACACACACACACACA
>JAQQZT010000001.1:31602758-31615213 GCA_030068275.1 Clarias platycephalus
CACAGACACACACATACTCATAGACACACACACACACACACTGATACACACACGCACACACACACATACATACACACAATAGACCGAACGCACCGGATAAACATTTGAACACATTTTCCAGCAAAGTCCTTACTGTAATCGAAAGCAGCTCAATAAGACACAGCGCTCATGCCGTCAACTCATCGATCAGAGGCTTTGCACTGTTCCCTTGCTCTGCACTAACTTAATACACTACAGAGTGCACCTGAACATCGATACAGAAACTCTCAGCTTTCCTTCTCTCTCTCTCTGTTTTTTTACTCTTCATGTATCTTTCCATCCCCCCCCCCCGCCTCCTGCACCCAGCTCTTCATTCATCTCTGTACTCCTATTTTTCTCCCCGGAGTCCTTGAGCCTTGTCGTCCAATCAGAAGAGCCCTGGGAACTGGACCTTCGGGTCGGGTCAATAATCCATCTCGGCTTGTTAAATCACCTGGAGTCCCTGAACACCAAACAACCAGAGTGCGCTAATGAGCAGGTAGCGTAGGAGTCCTGTTCCTGTCTCGTCAGGGTGTGTGGTGTTAACAGAGTGTTTAGCTGGGAATTGAAGAGAGATGTCGGAAAAGGGTCTAAAACCAAAAATTCAGCCAGGAGTGGGTATTTCTGTAGCGTGGCATCAGCTTAGTAGTGCACGACCTTGTGATGCTGTTTTCGGAGCTGAAGTTGAGCGTGGTAGTAAAGATTTCATACCTTTCCTAAATTGAGCGCGGTTAGATTATCCTTCAAACCGTGGGATGCTGGGAAGTAATCCTATTATTTCATCAGTGAATTAAAAGCGAAGCGTGTTAAAAAAAATAAAAAAAACCTACACACACTTTGCTTTTACAGTTTCCTCAATTTTGGATACAAGTTTGTATTTATTTTTGTGCATTAAAATTTTTTACAATACCGGATTTAAAAATAATAATAAATAAATAACACATACAGCATTGGGTAATTAAAAACAACATCCGGTTGTTATTTTAAAAAATAAAGGTCAACCTTTCCATACCAGTTCGTGCAAGAACAGTATTGTGTCGAGTGCATTTACAAAACCCATCAGGCTCCAGGATGAAACTGTCTCTCATGAAGACCTTCCAAGGAAAGCAAAGACCAAAACTGACCTCTGCTGCAGAGGAGACGTTCATTTAGAGTCACCAGCCTCAGAAATCACCAATTAGCAAACAGCACCTCAGATTAGAGCCGTTTTGAAGGATTTACAGAGGATAAGTAGCAGATATACATCTCAATATCAACTGTTCAAAGGACATTAATGCGTAAACACCTTCAGTATTGCTTTACAATGTAGAAAGAAATAACAATCAGGAACGACCATGGAGTTAGAAGGGGTGTCCAAACTTTTGCCCGGTACTGTGTACTGGATATAACTGTGCTGGGTCTAAGAGCTAATCTACATACAGAGTTTCTCCTGCTGAAGAATGAGTGTGAAGCCGTTTTGTATTTTATACTTAACAAGGACTATCCATGCTATATATTGATATACAAGATTGAGATGATCCAACACTATAACATTTATTTATGTTAAAACTGCTTTCCGTTCACGGCTCCTGTCTCCCAGGCATTGCTGTGCAGGTGTGAACGTGTTTTGTCAGTTCATTTATAACTGCGGTGCGAGAAAGAATGAATGCCCCACTTGTCATTTGCATGAAAGAAGAGCAGTGTCCAGTGATTTGTGTTTTTTTTTTTTGTGGACTGAGGGTGTTCCTGGTGTTAAAACAGCTCACAGAAGAGAAGCGTTTGAATATCTGCAAACAACATTTAAAGCAATACTCTGAGGAAGGTGAAAGTTTCTTAAAGCAAATGGTGACGAGACACAGAATGGAACGGAAACATCCTCAATCACAGACAGAGAAAAAAGTTCAAAAGTCGACCATCAGTTGGAAAATTCATTTTCATTTCTGGGATACTCAAGGTTCAGCACTGGAACATAATATCTGTGAAAAAGGTTCAACAATCAACAGTGCATGTTACAGTGAGATGCTTATTGAAGAGCTGAAGCCTAAACTTTAGATTAGAGGACTGATACCCGAGGGTGTCATGATCTTGCATGGCGATGCACATCCGCATTGTTCTGTCAGACTTTCACTTGTTTATGCCCCTGAAAGCAGCTTTATGAGGAAGAATATTCACTTCTGATGAAGAAGTGAAGACAGCGGTGCATTCATGGCTCATATTTTTAATGAGGGCACAAGAGTTTGTCGACAGATGGGCAAAGTGTACATGTGATGAGTTAATTAGAGTAAATTCTATGCGGATAATTTCTGACTCACCCTTGTATTAATATCATATCGTCATCAATGTTGTTTAACAGTGCTGGTTTCTAGACGCCATCTTGAATGCGTCACTTCAGGAAAATCTGGCAAACCTTCAGGACGTCACCTTTAGAGATTTTCATCATCTGAATGAGGAATGCAGAAAACTGATTCAAGAAGCTGACTTTGTAACACCAGGAACTTTCCCTACATACAGTATGTACAGTGAAACCTCGGATTACGAGTAACGCGGTTTGCGAGAGTTCCGCAAGACGAGCAAAGATTTTGAATAAATTTTGACTTGAAAAACGAACAAGTCTTGGTTTATGAGTACAGAGTATCATGTATGACACATGCGCTTCTCGTTTTGACGCCGAGCGTCACATGATCACAACTGAGCCAACGGTTTTTCTCTCTCTAGTGCTGCGGAATTGTGGGTAATCGTCTCCCCTGCTGGGTCTTAGTGCTCGTCTCTTACTGGTATAATCAACATCCGTGCACGCGTGTACTGTTTACTATAACACTATGACCACGCGTGTGTGCGTAAAAAACATTTCATTTTGTGTCTGTATGCGTGTGTGTACAGCGCGCGTACCCTGTTACAACACACGTGTGTGCGCGTGTAAAGGAAAAGAAAGTCTCATTAGAGAGGTTAAAGATCCATTTTCTCCCTCTCTCTTACAGCCTGTCGTTATGTGTGCGCGCGAGTGTAATTTGACACCGTGCCCCTTCACACACACACTCTCACCTTTACACCCCCCCACCCCCTCTTGGCTTCACACACGCACACACAGACTCTCTCTCTCTAAAGGAAACACTGCTCTCTCGCGCTTCTTTTCACAGGTTAATTTGTCTTATTTTTACTTTACTGCAGTGATTCCGTTAGTGTGTCGCTCACGTGAGGGTCATTACCGATGTTCCTTGATAATTTTTCCGACAAAACAGTCTTTCCGTTAATTTGTGTGTGTGTGTGTGTGTGTGTATGTGTGAAATTCAAATAAGAGAGGAGAAAAGTTTACTGTGTAAGATGAGAAGGGGGAGATGGGAGGGACTGATTCCTCCTGTCTTCTTACTTTAGCTTCCCACACACACACAGCGCCTGTGCGCATAAACGGAAACACTTATGTGTCGGAATTTATTCGTCCTTTTTTTAAACGTAAAGTGCAGGTTAATTTGTTTTATTTTTACTTTATATTTTGTGTTAATTATTTTTAGGTATTTATTATTTTGGGCTGTGGAAGAAATAATTTGAGTTTCCATTATTTCTTAAGCGAAAATTTGCTTTGTGTTTTGGAATACGAGCCCGCTTCCAGAACGAATTATGCTCGTAATCCAAGATTCCACTGTACAGTATATTGCTTTCGTCTAAAAAGCTATACTTAAGCATTATAGTACTGGTTTTAATCACAGATGTTTTCCCATACGATGTTGAAGGATAAGGAAGAACTTTTAATTTTCCAGTTCATTAAATCCTACAGTAAAGTGGTTGATCTATCTGATTATAGATAGTATATTGTATGAGTATATCTTATTGATATATCTTTGAGGTATTGATTCTTCCTGCAGTTAAACTTTTTAATGATTTGGTTAGGAGGAGCCGGTTGTAAAGATACCGGGACCCTGCAAAGCTTCATCAGGAAATCTATGACACTCTCATAGATAATAAGACTAGTCAAACAAGTGACTTTCAATGACCGGAGGTGTGCAAACTTTTGCATCAAAGCCGCACTATAGCAAAACAAACAAAAACAAATGCAACGCTCGTATTATCTCACACATCTTATTAGTTTTCATCTTTTTCATGCTCTGTCGTTTCTTTACTCTTAACCTCTAGAGCGTCTCTTCACTGATTTCTTACGAACGAGCGGCGGAGCGATGAGAATCCTTCCTTGCTTCAGCAGCTCGGGGGGTTATTGCGTGAGACACGCTTGTGAGTCATTGAGCGTGGAGGATGACGGGGGGTGAAAAGGGGCCTCTTTAAACCCTGCCCTGCTTATGTGCCGAGCTCGTTCCGGCGTTTCGTCATTATTGATTTTAGAATCTTTTGTGTTAGTGTTCCCATGGAGTCGATACATGGTTTATTGCTATTGAAAAAAAATTATAAATTCCAAGGAAAAAAATTATAATAATATTTGTCCTCATTCCTCATTTCCAGGCAGCTCTTTCCTTTAAAAAACTACCTTAGATTCAATTTAATACATAATAAATACAGCTATAAATGTCCTCTCTTACCCTTGCCTCTTAATTTTCTCAGGGTTCATTTGACAGCATCAGATCCAGGACCTCTATTTCAACAAAGACGGGACATAATTTGTGGACAGGTTAGAACCTAACTAGACATCTTGTGTGTGTGTGTGTGTGTATGTGCTTGTGTCAGCAGAAGACGATGCAAAGTGCCTCAAGGTGCTTAAGGATTATTATGTAGCAGAATCGTGTAACAATCAGCCTCTGGTGATGTTAGAGATGTTAGAACAGCTGTCCCAGCTATAATCTCTAAACCATCCTGCCTCAGATGTAATTACAAGAAAAATCGACTTCTATAGAGGAGTATAGAGGCTGAAAGTCTTGCCTGAGCATGTGGTGCTCCATAAATAGCCTAGTGTGATAGTGTGAATCCTTTCCCACCCACACCTCTTTTAAGTAGAGCAGTCAATGCGGGCGTGACGATGATACCTCTATCCGTCCAATCCGGTGACAAAGTCTCAGAGGTTGGACAGGGGACGCGCCCAGGCATCTTCCTGGCTTGTTATTCGCACATAAAAGTCACACAGGCCCGTCTGACAGCGAGCCATCTCTGTCTCCTTCTCCATCAGCTTGGCTCTTATCCATAGAATTTTTTATTTTTTTTTTCCATCTCAGACACATTTTGCTCGTGGAGAACTTGCGAACCTCCGAGCAGACAGAGATGTCAGGACTGTGGGGTATTTTTGGCAAACGTGCAAGCGTGCGGCGCCTCTGTTTAAAGATTTCATCAGGTCTTGCTGTGGAGGAGCGAGTGATTTATTCTTTTTGTTATTTAATTCTGTTTTTCTTGTCTTTCAGGATGTTTCTTTTCGACCACCGGCTGACGGCCAGGAATAAATCAGATGAGATCAAAACTTCCGACCCCCGGCCATGCATGAGCGTCGTGGGATTGCTGTCTTTAATCAGCCTGAAAGCAGCTGGAATTACAGCAGCGAGCGCTGATATGGAGTCGTAAAACCTCGCTGCCAAAAAAGGGCAGCAGGATGCATTAAAGCCAACAGGTCGTTTGTAAGGACTACGATCATGTGACTCACGCTAACTTTAGAGCTTAGACTTTCTAATGCTACAGTAGTTTAATTCGACCTTCATTTTCAATATGTAAGTTATAATCAGCATATTAAATCAATATCCCATGCTACCGTATCTTTTATGCCAAGTCTTGTATGTTCAAGCTTTGGTTTCTTATTTCATTTAAACTAAACATGAAGAACTGCTAATCTAAGGTCAATTTCAACAGCAATAAGATTAGGTGCAAGTAGAAAAGATTGACAAAAAATCATAAGGAATATTTTGACCTCAGTCAGTATTTAACTTGTTGATCATAGCAGTTCGAATTTTTCCATGCTAATACGCTAATTTTAGAGCAAACTCGATTCCAAATTTCAACAACTCAATTCCGAGTCACTGAGTGCTTGATGGATGTTCATGCTAATCTCATGTCTAGCAAGATAGAGCAGGAAAACATTCTGATAAATACAGCCATGTGTACTCCACAGATAGCAGAACGTTTACTGACTTGACCCATGCTTTTTAAACTATAGCTATTACAGCTAAAATTTTGACTGCTAATCTAATCTTAGCACAATTCCAAATGCTAATCAGATGATTTTTTTTTTTTATTTACAAGGTCAAAATGTCAAGCGCTTATCAACCTTACTCTCACATCCTGTCCAAAAACACAATTTAAAACTACCACCACCATGTCATGGGGGTCATGATACCTTAAAGAATCTTTGGAACACAAATTTTAATATTAGCTTGAAATCTCGATATCAAAAGTTTAACACCACAATTAAAGCAATGTTTATTCACAAGGCTCAGACTCTGAGATTCCACAGACCTGATTGACCTGAACATCGATAAATTATTTCTAATGCTAGTTCGCTAGTCCCCTGATGGCCAACATGCCTTATCTCAATGTCAGCACTGTTTTATCGAATCTGACCAGCAGACCAGAACCGGGAAACTTATACCGTCCGTTCTCCGTGTTCAGCGTCCTCACGCTTACACTTTTAGCCATGCTCGTGGTGGCTACGTTCATTTGGAACCTTCTCATCTTGGTGACCATTTTGAGAGTCCGAACGTTCCACCGTGTCCCTCACAACCTGGTGGCTTCGATGGCCATCTCGGATGTGATGGTCGCCGGGCTGGTGATGCCACTGAGCCTCGTCCGAGAACTTTACGGCCGCAAGTGGATCCTTGGGAAAGCGCTTTGCCAAGTTTGGATTTCTTGTGATGTCCTGTGCTGCACAGCCAGCATCTGGAACGTGACCGCCATTGCGCTCGACCGCTATTGGTCCATCACACGTCACCTCGAGTATACGCTAAAGACGCGGAAAAGGATCTCCAACGTGATGATCGGACTAACGTGGCTGCTCTCGTCTGTCATATCTCTGTCGCCACTCTTCGGATGGGGAGAGACATATTCCGAGGAGGATCTGGCGTGTCAGGTCAGCCAGGAACCGTCATACACAGTGTTCTCCACCTTCGGCGCTTTTTATCTGCCTCTCTGCGTCGTCCTGTTTGTGTACTGGAAGATCTACAAGGCTGCCAAGTTTCGCATCGGATCACGCAAGACCAACACCATCATGCCGATGGCGGAGATTATCGAGGTAAGACCAAACGAAATTAAACATTGAATATATGAGGGGTGTTCAAGTCAAATCTGGACTTTTGATTGTACAGAATAACATAATTTTATTCCTCTATATAATCCCCTGCAACACTAAGGCACTTGTGCTTGGATACATCAAGGTAGAAAGCTTTTTCAGTACGCCGGAGCCATGATCAAAATATCTGCTTCACGTCTGAACCCCTGGCCTCTCATGAACCCCCTTAATGGGCCAAACATGTGAAAATGGCTTGGACCGAGGTCAGAACTGTATGGGTGATGTGGCAATAACTTCCTGCCGAGTCGATTTTCAAGGATCAGGCATTCCAATTGCCGACTGTTCACACGACTGTGGGCTTCGAGCAACCTTGGCCGGGATCGTCGTTCATAGACATACAGTACAGCCTTCTTTGCACCGTTTGAATGTTTTAGTGCAGCTAAGAGTCTCATCACTGTACTGTACTGTAGGTGCACCATGATGTAAAGTCCTGGTTTGACTTAAATGCCCCTCGTATTTACTTAATTATATTTATAATCACCACATTTTTTTAAACCAATTATCACAGGAACAGTACTACTAAAACACTGAACAGTGTAAGGATAATACAAACAAGCAAAAATCATAATAATAATTGGTGTTCCAAACTCAGGTTTGCAATTAGCCTCCGGATATCGTAGCGCTTGTTATTTAGCCACAACACGCAAACACACACACACACTTTCACTGCTCTAATAGGATTTCTCATTTTGCATTCAAGAAAAACACACACCATCATGAAAGGATGGAATTAGCATTTAGTTTGTACCTTATGTACCTTACACACACACACACACACACACAAACACCAGCTCCTAATTGTGATTCTCTGGTCAATGTCAGCATTAAAGAAAGTGTGCAGAGGGGAAAAAATGTCCTCAATGTCCCTGTCCATGACGAAAGAAGCTGATGAGCCAGGACATGTCTGAAAAGCGCTGCTTTCTTTTCTGCGCTAATAAAGGAATATTAAAGCTCGTTGCAACGAACCTAATTCAAATGGCATCGATAAGCTCCATAATATAATTTTTAATTAAAAAGGATATTGAGCAGCCCTGCGGATTCACGCCGTCTGCAGTATATTCCCAGTTCGTATCCTGGGATCATCCAACAAAATGCCAACACTGCAGCATCCGAGCGTTCTTCTGCTGACGTGGCCGGTCAGCTTCACGTTTTGACGTGTTGAAACGCTTTTTTTCCTCACCGCGGCTGTACAGAATTGTTTGAGTCATTGTAGCCTTCCAGTCTGGTGCCCCCGACTGGCTGACTGGAGCATTGCAGGTGTCCCTCTTTAGATTTATATGAAAATAAAAAACATCAAACACACACACACACACACACACAGTTTAGTATGTAGCTGCGACAGTTTACATGCAGCCTGCATTTTAAAGGTCACGAACAGTTATTTTGTAAGAAAAAATATATTGTGTTTTTTATGGAGCAGGAGTTTTTGCTTTGTAGGCGGATCATGAAGGAAATGGAACAGAACGAGATGAAAAGGCAAAGACAGAGGACAACAAACACAAGCGCACGCACACACACTCACACACACACACACACACACACACACAGAGGGACATTTGTATTGGTTAAGATGCAAATGCCACAGGAAGCTGCTGTGGTCTGTGAGGCGCTAACATTTACTAGCATCAGTTCATCAGGGGCGCTACATGAGATAAGGAGTATAAAGCTAGCAGGTTAGCTAACCAGCTGCAACCATTTTTTTCTTTCTTTCTTTCATGTATTCCTTTCCAGTTCTGTTCTTTTAACAGATTGTTCTTATTTTTTTCCTATATTTCATAAAATGTGTCTTATTTCATGTCTTCCTTCATGTCTCTCTTTCCTTTTTCCTTTATTTTTTTTGTCTTTACATTTTATTTCTTTCTCTTGTGATTTTCCTCAGTTTCTATTTTCTTTCATTTTTTTTTTATTTTCTGATATTTTTGTTCGTCCTGCCTTCCTTGCTTTAATTCCTTCCTTCATTCTTTCTGTCATACTTTTCTGACATATTTGCTTTCTTTCTTTCTTATGTATTTTTTCTTCATGATTTTCTGATGTCCTTTCTTTCTTTATGAATTTCTGACGTATTGTCTTTCTCTATTTTATTTCTTTATTTTCTGATGCGTTTTCTTTCTTTCTTGATTTCATGTTTAATTTTGTTTTGACTTAGTAAATTTGTTAATATATTTATTTTCTTGCTTCATATTTTGCTTTTTTTCTTTCCTCATATTTAAAAAAAAATTTTTTCCTCTTGTTAATTTTTAAAGTCTCTATTCATTTTCTTTCTTTCTTTCTTTAAGCAGTAAATTCTTATCATTATCACACCAAAGTCAATCCTTTTCCCATAACATCAGGTCCTGAAGCGTTTGGCTCCTCTTACATCACAGCAATTCACTAAACAACAACAAGTGGTACTTTTCGTCTGCCTAGAGTTACATCAGCTGTTCGCTTCGGTACGTAATCATCACGTTTCTGAGAAACCCCAAAGCTGCAGCTGGACCGCTAATGTCAATAGCACACATTCTTTAATCTGTTTCTGTGAATGAGCCGTTACTATAGAAACAGCAGTGTGCTAATAGAAACCTGTAACACGGTTAACAGTCGGGTTAGCTCCCGCTGCTCATGTCCGTGTTGATGCTAGCGAGACGATCTCACGCTGTAAAAAAGGAAGGTGCTTGATTGCCTGCTGAACAGAAAAAAAAGAAGCCAATTATTCTCAGCAGGAGCGCTTCACCAGAATAAAAAAAAAATTTCAAGGCAGGCGTTTTTCTTTTTTCAGACGAGGATAATGTGGCCCTCATGCGGGTCTTCACGCGTCGTAACGCTAGCATGTCACGTCTGCCCCGGCTCATTTTGTGTGAAAATAACAAGGCGACAGTGTTAAAGTGACTCATACTGATAAAGGACGCACAACCGGCCGAGCGACGGAGTATAAAAGCTTCTCCGCAGCGTCTCACACCAGAACAACCATCCAGTAGCTTCACACTAGAGTCAGGCTTCAGCCTGCACTGCCGAGACCTGTCGCTCTTTCTCATTCTGTCTCTCGAGCCATCTTTTATTACCTCTGCGATTACTTCTCTATTTCTCTATTAGCTCTCTCTCTGTCCCAGGTTTAACTTGACTTTTCCATTTTTTACTTTTGCCTCTTTCTCTCACTCTATCACTCCACTTTCCATTCTTCTGTTACTTACTTTCTTTCTTCTCATTCATCCATCTTAAACCCATTTTCTTGCTTTCTTCATTCCTCTTTCAATTTGTCCCCACCCTTCTGCTCTTACTTTACAGTTTTTTTTTTCCCTATCTTCTCTCGGTAAATCATTTCTTTTCTTGTTTAGCCTGTCCATCCCTTCCTTCCTTCTTTCTTTCTTTCCTCCTTTCTTTCCTCTTTTTGCCAGCACACCCATTTTCTTTCTTTCCTTTTGTCTCTGATTCCACATTTTTTTCTGATTCTTACTTTCTCTTAGTTTCTTTCTTTCTTGATTATTCTACTATTCTTGTTTGTTTCTTTCTTTTGCTACAATTTTCTGATTTCCTTCCCTTCTTTCTTTCTGATTTCCTTTCTTCTGTCCGTTCTTACTTTATGTTTCTCACAATTTTCTTCCTTTCCTTCACTGTTCTCTCTTTCTGAAACAGTTGGGGTTTTTTTTTTGCTGATGGTTTGAATGAAATCTCACATTTCTTATTTACAGTGATTTGCTATTTAAGGGTTTAAATAAAACAAGATTTTTCATTTTGTACAAGACAAATAGAAAAAGTGCATTATATCTTTTCTGGCTCACGATAATTATATATCCTTTCTTATTTATTTCTCTTCCTCTCTCTCTCTCTCTCTCTCTCTCTCTCTCTCTCTCCACCTCTGTTTATTTCTTGCCTGATTGCTGTTTCCCTGTTTTTCCTCTTACTCCTGCACAACACTAATATCTGTTGTTTGAGCAATTCAGGCAGGGGAGAGGGGTATGTAATGAGCTTTTATAAAAATAAATAAATAAATAAGAAAGAAATACTAGTTTAAATTTAGGATTATAACCAGAGGTGGAAAACGCTGTACGAATCAACATCTTATCTATTATTTATCTGTCATTAAGGCGTCTTGTACATGGTGTTGTAGTCCTTTTCACAGATTACCATAAACACAGGTATACACAGCCGGAGTGACAGGGGCTTTTTATTCATCCTGATGGAAATCCCCTTAGCTTGTTTCTCTGTCATTTTAATAAAAATAATTAAAAAAAACAGAACGAGTCTGGAGCATTTTATGTTCGTCGTATCATTCAGGAGAGGAGCAGATATGACGAGCCTGATGCATTTCATGCAATCAGACATGACAGGAAAACGTGATAAAATAGCTTCAGATGAATTCTGCGTCATTTTAGATCAGACACAAGGAGATGGGGAGAAAAGCAGACACCCTTTTTATGTCATTAGGCTCAACAGAAGATTTTGGAGCTGGGTGAGAACACGAACAAATGCCAGCCTGTTGCAGGGGTTTTGGACTCTTTTGGGCACTTTTACATACAGTACAATCTGCTCCTATACAGTAGATGTCTGTTTCCACTGGGAGATGGGGCGCCAATACTTTCAAACTTCAAAAAATCATCCTGATAAGTCACAGTGAGTTTTCAGTAAACTGGTTAAAGATGTAAATTCTGCAGGGTCTATGATGCGCTAGCGTTTATTACCTCGCTAATCAATAAGCTAGCAAGTGACATTACTGTGAGGAGTGCGTTACCTCATTAGTGAACGCTACATACTGTAAGCTAAGTTAACAGGTTAGTGCCATACCTGGCACGTGAATACAAAGACAAACTGCTATATTTTTTCTGCTTTTTAATTTATTTTCTTGCTTCATGTCTTTCTTTTTCTTTCATGCATTTTCTGATATTTTCATTTGTTCATTTATTTGTTTATTTATTGTTGTTCTTTGTTTCTTTTATTCCATTTTACTATTTTCTTTATTTTTTCCCATCTTCCTTTCTCACAGATTTCTGATTGATTATCTCCTTCTTTCTTTCTTTCTTTCTTTCTTTCTTTCCTTTTGTCCTGATTATTATTATTATTATTATTATTATTATTATTATTATTAATAAACTTCTGACATATTTCATATATTTTTCATTTCTCATTTATTTCATGTCTTCCTTAATTTTTTCTTTCGTCTTGTATTTTCTGATGTCAGTCAGTCAGTCAGTCATCTTCTGTACCGCTTAATCCTGCATTCAGGGTCGCGGGGGGCCTGGAGCCTATCCCAGGAGGCTTAGGGCACAAGGCGGGGTAC
>JAQQZT010000001.1:31641011-31654630 GCA_030068275.1 Clarias platycephalus
TGTTTTGAACTTGGTGTTGTTTGATCTTATTGGTTTAGAAATTGATATTTCAATAAACAGTAAACTTGGCCGATTTCATTATTATTTTGTTGACAAGTGGGGCTTGGAAATTCGTCCACTCCCTTAAGTGGGGAATGACAGAAAAAGTTTGAGAACCACTGCTCTAGACTAAACAAACCTAGCTCTAGAGTAAAATGCTAAACTAAATACACCTAGCTGTAGACTTAAGAACAACTCTAAACTAAACATATCCAAATCTACTGTAGATTAAATCACTTCTCTAGAATAAACACACAAATCTGCAAACTAAAACATTACTCTAGACTAAAACACATCCAGCTCTAGACTAAAACTGTAGACTAACTGTAGACTATACTAGAACATATAAATTAAACACTTCTATAGACTAAACACATCCAACTGTAGACTAAAACACTTCTCTAGACTAAGCACACCTAGCCTTTAATTAAAACACTACTCTAAACTAAACATACGAAGCTGTAGAATAAATCACAACTGTAGACTAATCACAACTAGCTCTAAACTCTAGTTAAACACAACTATAGACTAAACACAACTATAGACTAAACACAACTATAGACTAAACAAACCTAGCTCTAGAGTAAAACGCTAGACTAAACACACCTAGCTGTAGACTAAAGAACAGCTCTAGACTCAACATAGCCAAATCTAGACTAAACAAATTCTCTAGAATAAACACACAAAGCTCCCAACTAAAACACTATTCTAGACTAAAACACATTCATCTCTAGACTAAAACACTACTCTAGACGAAAACACACCCAGCTCTAGACGAAAACTCAACTCTAGACTAAATACAACTAGTTCTAAACTAGAACACATCCAACTGTAGACTAAAACACAACTCTGGACTAAGCTCATCCAGCTCTAGACTAAAACATTTCTCTAGACTAAGCACATCCACTTCTAAACACAACTATAGACTAATCACAGCAAGCCCTAAACTAAAACACATAAACTAAACACATCCAGCTTCAGACTAACTCACGGTCTAAACACACTCAGCTCTACACTATACTAGCGGGGACTTGTTTATCCAGAAGAGTGTGGCGTTGATTCGCTCGTGTGACTGACGAAGGTCACTGTTCACATTCCAGTGCAGCGATGTGCTTTAACTTTACAATCGACCGAACACTAGAAGAAAATCCTTTTATCACCTTACAGCGAGCTAATATATATTGATTTCAGTGTAAGGAGAAGTGTCCACTGTGCTTTGTTTGCTTTACAGATTATTCTCACAGCAGGGAAATGAAATGTGTTGTTTGGATTCTGAGTAACGTAACAGCCCCCCCCCGTTCATCTACACCGCCTCATAACATAAACAGAGCTGCGGATTACAAAAACACAGCCTTAAAGCAACCTGGCAGCACTGTAGCGTTAGACTAACACATAATCTAGACTAATCACAGCCTAGACTAAACACACACAATGATGTAGATTAAAAAACACTAGAGCAAACACACAGTGCTCTAGAATAAACATATTTCATATAGACTAAGACATAATGTAGATTAATCACAGCCGAGACTAAACACACACACACTCTAGAACACACACACAAAATACTTTAAAATAAACACAGCTTTGGACTTATTCATAGTACAGATCTAGATGCGTGGTCTAGATTAAACACACACAAACATAATACACTAATAATAATAATAATAATAATAATAATAATACACTAAACAAAATCAGCTACAAGGTAAAACACTAGACATAATCTAGATTTAACAGCCCATAAAAATACAGACAAAACAAACACATACAGTACTAGAGCAAACACACACACAACATATCTTTATCTCTACATAATTTATAGAATGTTATATAAAATACCAACATAGAGTAAACATTTACAGATACAGACTAGCACAGGTTTAGACTAAAAACGTACACCAATCTAGATTAATAATGTCTCTCGAAAAATCCCAACTCTAGACTAAACATTCTTTGGTTTTAAATACATACAGTTCTAGACTAAACTAAGAGCTCATGACTGAAATAAATACCACTTTACTCTAAACATTTCAGCACTGAATTAAAAACACACACAGCACTAGACTAAACGAAACACACAGTGCACTAATCTCAGTTTCAGACTAAAATAGATACCTCTCTAGATAGAACATACAATTCTAGCACAAGCACATAACACACATATAGACTAAACATACACCTTCAGACCAAACTCGCACAAGTGAAGAGTAAACACTCAGCTCAATAAAGAGCAGTAAAGAATTGGCACATCCTAATGAACAAACTGTAAAAACTGTCCCACTAGAGGGCAACATAGAGCAAAAGGTCAAACTCTGGAAACTCTCAAAATGGGCTAATAATTATAATTGTTATTTCTAATAATAATGTCATAAATAAAACAAAACAACAAACAAGCATTGAGTTAAAACTTTTCAGGAATTATATGAGGACAGATGAGTATGTGGTCAACTTCATAAGCTCGTCATGATCTGGATGTTCACCGGGGACTATGATTAAAATCTTTTTTGTTAGATATGAAATAACTTCCAATCAGAGTCCAGTTTATTACATTTTTAAATTAACATTCCACGAAAATAGCTACTCTATTAAAGCATGGTAATTGATTTTAATCTTCTATTTTTCATCAGCCGTATGTCATCATCCCCTCCTACATAACTCGGGTGTGATATACAAAAACCAAACCTTCATTGATAACGTTTTACATCTAATGAATATGTATGACTTCCATGCATGAATATATGAATGTGATTAAGTCTGTACTGAATCAGCTGCTCCTACACAAGATAATGCAAAAGCACACACACACACACACTCAGCTCTGCAGCTTCATTACAATGACACAATACGCATTAACTATTGTAGCAGCAAAGAATAGCTCAGTCTGAGAGCACAAAGCCTGTGTAAGAGCTCATACCTTTATGTTTCCAAGTTCTTATGTTTCCTGAACTGTGGTACCAAGTCCATATATTCCCAGTCAACTATCCATTCCCAGTCTACTATATGCCTAGTATACTATGCTCCCATGGTCCTTGTGTCTTGTTATGTTTTTATATTCCCAATGTACTACATCTAGATTACCATGTTCCCATGGTTTTTTGTGTCTCCATGGGTCTATGTTTCCATTCCCATGTCTTATGTGTCTCTATGATTCTATGTTCCCAATGTACTGCTCTCAATGTACTACATTCCCAGCATAAAATATCATAATATCTCCATGGTTCCTGTGTCTCTACTGTTCTATCTCCCCAATGTTCTGTATTTTCAGGGACCTACCTGTATGTTCCCACAGTTCCTACTCCCTTGTGGTTCTATGTTCCCAATTAACTCTATTCCCAGGGTCTTATGTTTCCATGTCCCCAACGTTCCTGTGTCTCTATGGTTCTATACCCATTGTTGCTCTGTTTCATTGCGCCAATGTACAATCTTCTTAAATTGCCATAGTTCCTTTAACTCTGAAGATATGAGCTATGATTAAAATGTGCTATATTCCCAGGGTCTTACTTTCCCATGGTCCCATAGTATAAAAATCTCAATATACTACATTCCCAGCATCCAATCTTCTAATATTTCCATGGTTCCCGTGTCGCTCCTCCCCAAAATGATTTACTCCCGGGTCCTATGTTCCCATCTTCTCATAGTTCATTAGTCTCTAAGGTTCTATGTATATTTCCAGTGAACTAATCTTGTTATATTTTCATTTTTCCTGTATGATTTTATCTTCCCAATGTTCTATATTCCCAGGGTCCAATGTTGACATGTTTTCATAGTTCTCATGTCTCTATTGTTCTATGTTTCCTTTATGTTCCTACTATAGCCCCAGTGTTATGGTTCTATGTTTCTAGTGTAGTATAATCTCAGGGTCTGGTCTCCCCATAGTTAATTAGTCCCCATGGGTTTAAAATCTCAATATAATATATTTCCAGTGCACAATCATTTTATTTTCCCATTATTCCAGTATCTCTATTGTTACCCCAATGTTCTTCATACCAGGTCCCTATGTTCCCATGGTTCCTATCTTGATGAGTTTAAAGTATTTTTTTTCTAGTGTTTCATACACTTATAGGGTCCACTACATTCCTTGAGCACCATGTTTCCATTTCCCAAAGCCCTGTGTACCGCCTGCTGTATCCCCAGAGCCCTATATATAAAAGTTCTAGTTTTTATGGTTCTTTGGGTCCTACATTTCAGCTTTATGCTGTATCATAAATAAATAAAAATAGCGATACATTTTATTTGGTGATTTAATTAAATTATAGCACAAATTGAATCATTTATCAAACATGCAATGTTTCAGCCTTCTAACAATGGCTCAAGCATAAATATTTTATTAAACACAGCAATTTTTACATTTTTCTATTAAGGAAATTAGGCTTTTTTTTGTAAATCGATTAAATCACTCGGAAAGATTAAAAAGGTAAAGGTTGCTGAGGTCATTAACTCGTTTCACTCTTCTAACTCTGCTGATGATGATGGATTAAAACGTCTTCATGTCAACCCTGCCGAAAGCAAGAAGGACATCAGTTTCCATACTACTTCAATATCAATAAATCAACCACACACTTGACACGTCTGTTGAAATTTTATGCACGTTTCTGGCAACTTTGTGAACAGAAATGTCCCAAGTAAACCAACTACACTTCTGTGCACGTAACAGTGACGTATTAGCTTTTTAAATGGTTGCTTTAAGAATGTGGCCTTCATTCTTTTCTTTTTTTTTTTTTTCTTTTTCACTCACACAGCCTCAAGAATTCATGAACATTTTATTAAACATCCGTGCAATACTGAGTTTCACCGAGCTGTCAGTCACTGAGATTAAAAAGATTGAAAGATTCCTCCACTCTTGAAATACAGCTCCCTCCAGATTTCAGTTCATTATTAAATTCATACAAAAAAAAAAAAAAAGAAAAGAAAACATTTATAATGTCATTAATAACTATTCAGGCTTCCTTATTTAATTCCAGCAGCATAATTAATTTAATTAAAAACATTTTAGAAGCTCCTGATTAAAATTACTGCTGCCATTCTTTATACTTTTCTTGAAGAATGGTTTGCAAATTACAGATTATCATAGACATACAGGATTAAAATATGTATTTAGCTCCTGGGGCAAGACCACACATTCCCATCCAGCAATGAAACTTTCTTTTAAAATAAAAATACGCCTTTTTGAGTTCTTTTTTTGCGTTATTATTATTAATAATAATAATAATAATAATAATAATCAAAGAGCCCAATTAAATTACAATCAACGTGAACTGAATTCAGTCTAATGGGAATATTTTTAGTTTTAGTCTTTCCTTTAAGAGCTCGGATTTGATTCTGTCTCACTTGTAAGGCGGATAAATAAATGTAAATGGAATGTAAATGAAAACACTTCTCAGGGTGCTAACTGAATCTGTGCAAATCATGAGCAGGAAGGAAGCAAGTAGTCTTAAGAACATGATGGGGGAAGATGTGTTTCCCAAAGTGCTGGGATGAAAGTGTGCTAACATGATCACGGAAACAAATCAGACACAACATCAACCGAGTGTGCTTCTGTGGCTCTTCCACTAGCGGTCACCCAAAAGCTGTAAATCGGAGGCTGTTTGGTTTTCCAGTGCCTGATATTTACACATTTTCGGAGACACACATACATCGAGGTGGGTTTTAGCTTCGGACAGGCTTCAGACATCATTAAACATGCAGGAGCAGAATGACGAGAGATGAAAAGGGGAGGGCAGGACAAAAAGGAAGATACGGTGTAAAAGTCTGCATCGTTCCCATTCTGTCGCAGATGATCTCTGTGTGATGGTTGTGCTCTTGCACTACATGTAGGACATCAACTGAGTCGTGTTGTATCCGACTAACACTGCAGCAGCAGCCGTGGTATTTCACTGTAACGCCTCACTAATCACATTATGTTAAACAGCTAGATTAAGTGCTAGTGTTCATTTGTTTCATATTTACTCATATCATTCATGTAAGAAAGAAAGAAAGAAAGATTCAGCTACAGACTCTATTACAGACACCATTTCAGACACCAATATAGACTATGTTGCAAATACCATTACAGACCCAATTACAGACCCAATTACAGACCCCATCACAGACTTTATTACAGACACTGTTACTGATGCTATTACAGACACCATGTTGAAAGGAGAAACTAATGTCATGAACTTTATAAAGGAGAAGTGAAGTTGATTCTCATTTCACAGTTTCTCTCCTGCAGAGCAATAGTAAAGTATCAGCTTTGATAAGGGCTTCCATGAGTGTGGAATGTCTCTTAAAATGTCTCACCTTTTCACATCATCGGGTTTAATTGCAGCTCGTTGGTCTCAGGGTGGTAAAAGTGTGATGATTACAAAGTCGTCTTCCCGCTGTCACACTCAAGCCAGATTGATTAGGAAAGCTGCTTCTGTGGCATTATTTCTTTCTTTTTTCATATCTAAAGCCAAAAACCTGGAGGAAACTTCTTGGGAATATTAGTGAGGACCTGAAAAAAAAAAGCATATAGCAGGACTACAGACTGTGGTTAGAAACAGGACATATTACGGAAATATCACAGCCTGTGCTTGCCTTCTGCTACTAATCCATTACTGAACACACACTGGATTAATGCACTGTATTCACACACACACACTCACACACACACACATTGGGATTTGATTGTGTTGGGGCTCATTTTACCCAAAGCGATTAAAATTGTGATATTGTGTGTCTCTGAGAAAACAGATACAGCAGTGCTCCAAATCCCTAGCTTTTGTCTTGAAGTGTTGTGACGGTACGATGAGCTGCAATTAGATCCTGAGAGAAGTTCACAAATAATTACACCAATTATCTGCTGATGCAATCAATTAGCATTTCTGTTGTTTCAGGATTCAGACGAGCTCAGAGGAGACAATAAATAAATAAATAAATAAATAAATAAAAGCCCAGAAGATAAGGAAGACAACAAAGAACCAAAAGGAAGGAAAAAAAGACAGGTAAGCAGACAGATAAGCAGACAGATACAAAAACAGACAGACAATGAGACAGACAGATGAGCAGACAGACAGAAAGGTGAGATGGTGACAGGTGAGTTGTGAGACTTTGTGAGTCACTCAGATGAATTAACTAAATGAGATTTTTCAAGATAATTTCACTGCTTGTTAATTTTTCTCTAGGTGTCCTTCGAGCAACATCTTTTATCTGCATTTACACAGAAAGAGACAGAAAGATAAATGTAATAGAAAGAGGACAAGATCGAGAGAGAGAGAGAGAGAGAGAGAGAGAGAGAGAGAGAGAGAGAGAGAGAGATGGAAAGTGATGTGATTATAATGCAGTATTTGATGAAATTATCTATCAGTAAAGAGAATTTGTGCGTTGCCGGTTTCTGCCAAACTCAAAGCTGTAGATCTTCTGCCCTCTGCTGGTTGAAGGTTAAACACACACACACACACACACACACACACACACATTCATAAAGATTTCCAACACCATATAATATAAATACGAAAGAAAGAAAGAAAAAACAAGTCTACATTAGAAAACAATAAATGAAAAGAAAAAATAAAGGCTTCCTTTGGAAAGAACATGAGTAAAGAAAAATATTTAGAAATAATGCAAGGAAGAAGGACTGTGGTTTTTTTTTTTATATACAGTATTTCTTTTTAAATATCCAATAAAAAGCAAGGGAAAAAGATAACAAAATCAGAAAATGAAATGATATCCAAAACTTCCATTATAAATATGTTTTTAAATACCATCTTTATAAAATTATAATTCAAATTTTCTTTGTCACGTACACAACCATATACAGTATGATATGCAGTGAAATGCTTAAATGACAAGATAAGTAAGCAGATACCAACATTTTACTGCAATAATGCACTAAGACAAAAGCTGCAAAATTTTAAATCTAATAGAAATATATAAAAGATCTAAAAATAGAAATATATAAAATGAATAAATTATCTGGAATGTGCAGGATGTGCAATATAAAAGGGTATAACTGGGTAAAGATCTGGCATGTAGTGTGTGTGTGTGTGTGTGTGTGTGTGTGTGTGTCAGCAGCATGTTATAAAGTGCAAGTTGGTCTTCATTTATGTGTAAAACAAGAACCAGAATTTAAAATTTTGTTTAATTTAATTTTATCTTAATTTTTGTCTACATGGAATTTACAGCTATCAAACTTTTCACTAATCAGTTAATCATTAACTGTAAACACACACACACACATCCACATGCGCACATGAACACACAAATATAGGAGATGAGTCATGATTGGCCGGTTTCAAGCAGAAGGTGCTCATGCTCATAGTCGATTGGCTGAAGATGCCGAGCCCACATCACTAGGATGAAGGATTTGTTTGTGTGGTCTGATTCTGTAGAAATTTATGTAGATGCAATTTAAGTAGTTACATTGCCAGATTTGTAATTTGTACCTTAAATGTATATATTTAAATCAAGCATATTCAAATTCCATTGCTAAATTTTTTTAGCTAGCTTATAACTTAGTAGATCAATTTGCGTAACCTTAATTAGTACATATAGTCACTCAAATTTAAGTAGATTTTATTTTATTTTATTTTTTTAATATATATAAAATTTAAGTAGTTTTCTATATTTTAATCCTAGTAGATAGTAAAATTTTGGAAGTTAAGTTTTTAGCTTTTTTATCTAGTTTTAAATTTAAGCAGCTATACTTTCATTTTTGTAGCTACATATATTATTAGAGGCTCAAATTTTAAAAAGTTAAAATTCTGGTAGATGCATTTTTATCTTTGTAACTAGCTTAAAATTGTTTTGCAAACAGTTAATATTGATAGTGGATCAAATTTAAGTGAATATCATAATAAATACATATAGTAACTCAAATTTAAGCTATAATTATAATCTGTGAGCTACTTTTTTTACTTTGTTACTTACTTTGTAAATTTGTCAGCTCTATTTTTCTTCATATGTATGAACAGTAACTCACATTTAAGTAGCTATTTTAACATATAATTCATTTTGTTAGAAGCTTACCTTATGTTTTTATTAAGAAAAAAAAAAAATATATATATATATATATATATATATACTTAAAATTGTAATTATTTTGGTTTTAATAATTACCATTTTAAGTATTTAAGTATTTTTTAATTTAAAAAAGTATTTCTCACACACACGCACACACACAAGTTGTTTATCTTTGATTGTGTGCGACTTATCTTTAAATTATTAGCCACACTGACCACACACCCACTCAGGAGGTGCAGTGTGATTGGTCTGCTCAATCACAAAGCATTTAAAGCAGCATCTAGTAAGCTACTAATTTATTTGAGGACAAAAGTCCACTTCAGCACTTCACAGCACAAAATATGCCAGTTTTTACAGAGGCTTACTTTATCACACCATATACCAAAACAGCCCTCAGTCTAGTACCAGAGGTTCCAGATGGGTGGATCTTGGTATCTGGCCAAAATCAATAGCAACAGGACTGAACATATTGTTCACACACATTAGACAAACACATGATGTGTTAAAGATGTTTATATTTAGGTGCTTTGCCTTGTATTATTTTTTTTATCACTGAAAATAAATATTTTCCATCAAGCCAAGTGCATCTAATTTTAGATGTATTATATCTGACTTCCATGACAATTCCTAGTCAGGCAGCAAAATGTCATTTTCACGCCAACTTTTTTAGGACTAAATCCTGTAAAACAGGATAAAATTGCTTCTTGATCATAATCCCCCTCCTGAAAAGATGGATTAGGATGTTTTCCCACCACGCAGCTTTGCTAAGCGGCAGCAGAGGATGTAAGAACGTCAAATTCCCCACATGATGAGTCAATTTATTGCTTTAGCCGTTTTTATTATTTCATCACTTGCTGTTCATCTGGGATTCATTTGATGTGTCATAGCTTCCTGCTGCTTTGCCTATTCCGGCTTCACACTGAGAAAGAAATGTCTAAAGTAGAAGCTGAACTGTTACAGCAAAGTGTGCCGATGATGAGTTGAGAGAGCATGACACACTAAAGAACTAAGTTCTATTTAAGTAGATCTGAAGCAAAAAAGAAAATCTCACTGCAGTTCTCAGAAGGCAGATGTTTGAATTGAAAAATGTATTCATTATATTATTGAAGATTGGATGATAATATGTACAGATTAATATACAGTGTGAGTACGGTTAAGCTCTGAGCACCATGAAGCTTAATCCACATCTCATATGGCTTATATACTAATACCAGTCAAAAACTCCAAATTTTATGTTTTTTCTTAATTTTTATTGTTTTCAACATTGTATATTAATCCTGTAGACACTGAAATTATGACAGAACAAATATGTGGGCTCTCATTTGAGGTGCTGTAAATTGGTTTGGTTATTCTAATAAACTTATCCTCTGCAGCAGAGGTAGAGCTCTTGGTCTTCTTGTCCTAAGATGGAGCTTGTTTCACCGTGGTGTTTGAATGATTTGACAACTGCACTTGAAGATAGATTCAAAGCTATTTAGATTTTTTGGATTGACTGACCTTCATTTCTTAAAGTAATAATAGTTTCTTTTCTCTTTACTTAACTGAATGTTTCCGGCCATAATATGTATTTGTACTGTAGTTCTAGCATATACTGTAATAGGGCTATTGACTCAATAAGACAACCGACGGTCTAAAGCATATTATGGCAAGACATGTCACAGGTTAACTCTTGACAAGGCAAACCTGTGAATTGAAAACCATTCCAGGTGACTACCTCGTGAATCTGATGGGACAATGTGGAGTGTTCCAAAGCTGTCATCAAAGCTAAATGTAGCTCCTTTGGACAATCAAAAAATGTAAAACATATTCTGGAGTGTTTAACACATTTTGCTTACTAGATAATTCCAAACATGTTCTTTCACGGTTTGGATGTCTTCAGTATTGCACAACGTTGAAAATAATTAAAAACACTGAAGTAGAAGTTGTGTCCAAACTTTTAGAAAAGGCAAATTTTGTATGCAGATGATGACCATGATTAAGTTCAATGCCTTCAAGTCCTCTTGCCCCTTGTTATTATGATATATCATAATTTCCTGCGATTAAACAAAGATAAGGCAGAAGTTTTCCTATTGTGAATAAGCTTCAGAGAAAAGATATGTTCTTTTATCTTATCTGCTTATGTGAAGGGCCTATCGTTTCTGACAGTTCCGAGAATTAATCATGTTTTCAAAGCAGCATAGGATCACCTAGGTAATATCATAAAGGTGTGTACATATTCTTCATACTTCTGATAATAAGCATGGACATGCTCTTGCATCCACTATACTGATTTACTGGAATACCATATCTGGTGTTTTAAGAATGTTATCACTTAAGTTCTTTAAAAGTGGATCATAATTATGGGTCACATCCTCCTACATTCATTGACTGGCCATCCATGGTCCTTGTGAATTGATGTTAAGGTATTTATGGTCCCTATGTACCTCACTCTGGATGTAAGCTATAACTGTAAATTCTGAGATATGAATTTGTCAGTCTGAGGCTTTTATTGGTTTGTTTTTGCTGGATTTTCATAGCTTGTAGCTATTTCCTCTGAAGATAAGACCATACATCTCCACTTGGCATTATCATCATAAAGGCTTTTGTGAGGGAACTATAATATGATGTTATGTCACCTCAGCAACACAAAAAGTTAAATACACTTTCCGCTTTCATGGCATCTATATTTATGCTGTTTTCATCATCTCATAAGCTAACCAATATGAACAATCCTCCACTGCCTTAATGTTTGTTTCAGACATGCAAAATTGGAGGAATTTGTCAAGAAAGATTTTTCATTGTTGGCCAAGGATGTTTTTGCTCTACCATGCCCCCTAGTGAATATAGAAGAAAGGCCAGAATGGATTGAACCTGATGTGAAGTTTATGGTTATTTAAAGAACCAATCTTTACCACTGTGGTGAGCGGCAAAGCATCCCAAAGAGGAGAAGTCCAAATCAGGTTCCATTCCTGTTAGCCAAGAACAGGAATCTGAAGTTGTACAGGTGAAATTTCCTATTAAGTTGACTGACAAGTGTATATCTTTAATACTGGATTTATTATGTAATCCAGTAGCTTCAGCATCCAAACTGGCCACTTTGTCATAATAATCATCGTTTTACTCAAGTCATGTGACTATCAGCGCTGTCTTTCACTGGAGTTGAAAAAAATGGGGGGAAGAAAAAAGGGGTTGAGGAAGCATTGAAGGAAGGGCCTTAGGGAGTTTCATATCTGCCTCGGTCCCTTACTTTAAATGCAGCTTATCTCTCACACACACATGGACCAAACAGAACTGAATTTCGAATTGCTTATACACTTACTGGCTTTAAATTGAACCAGATGAGAAGGGGAAAAAAACAACCATCCAGTGTGTCCGGGAAAATAAAAAGCAACTGCATTTCTCTTGGGTGTAAATGATTGAAGGAGTAAAGGTGAGAAAATAGGGCCACGTTTTCGTATTCCTGGGTGAAGAGCTTTATCATGGCTAGCTTGAGTTTCCCATGACATATTTAAAAAATAATAATAATTCTGCATGCTGAAATGTGGACTCCCCGAGGGGACGTTCCTGTTTCACTTGGGGAAGTGCCGGCTTGCCAGATAAAGGAATAAATTGGACAGAAATGAAATTTACCCAGTGGACTCTTTTTATATCATAAATATGTTAGGTGGATGAACTTTGTGCTGGAGCTCCACCTGATATCATCTTCCACTACATAAATCCAATTCGAACACATTATAATTATTCACTGATTCGATGAGGGGGTGGTGATTGACCTTGCAACCATTTCATAACCTTATAAAGCTGAGTAACATTATTTTAGCTAGTCATTTTTAAGACATGCAGTTAAATGAAATCCCTGATAATCATAAATAGAACTGGCCACAAGCTTACTTATTGGTCTTTACCCATGTTTCAAAGTAAGTCATTTTTCATCAACTCAAGTCTAAAGATGTATACTGAGATATGCTAGCTGCAGGTTTAACTAAGATTAGTTATGTAAATTTTCCTAGCTAGGTTGCCACAAGAAGGGTGTTGGTATTATTATTATTATTATTGATGATAATAATAATAATAATAATAATAATAATAACAATAATAATAATAATAAAATTCTTGTTTGTGTTGTTAATTTATGATAGTATTTTAACTAATTGTGAAACAGTACCAGAACATTTCCCAGAGTAAAGTTTTTTGCATTTGGATACAATGTTATTGCGGGTTTGGCCAAATATGTTTGTCTGGATTTTATTTTTAAGAACTTTATTAATCCCAGAGGGAAATTGCTGAGAAGTTGTGAGAAGTTCCTGTTTAGATTTCCGTCCCCAAAAATGCAAGGCTGTAGTTTACATTCTGAGGAACAGCTGAAGATTTTCTCTCAGTTTGCATCAGAAGAAACACTGAGACTTCACTGGATCAGGAACAACTATAACAACATCGCTTAAACCCTAACATCTCTTAAAGAGGATCTATTATATAAAATAATTTTTTGATCGGCGGCACGGTGGTGTAGTGGTTAGCACTGTCGCCTTGCACCTCCAGGGGTCCGGGTTCGATTCCCTGGCCAGGCTCGATTCCCGTCTCTGTGTGCATGGAGTTTGCATGTTCTCCCCGTGCTT
>JAQQZT010000001.1:31654730-31666772 GCA_030068275.1 Clarias platycephalus
GGGTTTCCTCCGGGTACTCCGGTTTCCTCCCACAGTCCAAAGATATGCAGGTTAGGCTAATTGGTATTCCCAAATTGACCGTAGTGTGTGAATGAGTGTGTGAATGTGCATATGTGTGTGTGCCCTGCGATGGATTGGCACCCTGTCCAGGGTGTTACCCTGCCTTGTGCCCTAAGCCTCCTGGGATAGGCTCCAGGTCCCCCGCGACCCTGAACAGAGGATAAAGCGGTATAGAAAATGAATGAATGAATGAATTAATTTTTTGGTCATATTTACAGATTCGAAAAGGTTGCCATTCTCCACGATACAATAAAACACTACAATAAAAAATTTAAACATACCTGGAGTGCAGCTTGTCCTTTTTAATTTTTTGTATTGCCAAGGCTTAAACAAGCAAAGCACATTTCTCCCGTTATGACCTCATTTGCTAGGAGACCATCATCTGATTCTATGCTCAGCTCCACCCAGCTCTGCTATTCCCTCTGGATCATTTCCAAGAGCTACAGTAAATAAGGCTAAGATAGCTGCTAACATTGCAGTTTCCACTTTCACTTTACCATGAAGACGGTCCTGGACTTGGCTGATGCAGACAGCAATTCCCTAAGGACCTACAGTATGACTGCAGTCACTTAATAGTTCAGGGCCGAAATTCCGACAGCTTTATACCTGAGTTTTCAATAACAAACTGGACTCCATATTAACTTAACCATATCTCCCGTTATACTGAACTTCCAGCCGTCAATCAATCCTTGCTACTGTATCTGTTATCACCCAGATGAGGATGGGTTCCCTGTTGAGTCTGGTTCCTCTCAAGGTTTCTTCATATTGCCATCTTATGGAGTTTTCCTTGTCACCGTCACCCTCGGCTTGCTCATCAGGGACTATCTAATTTTTTAATGTCTTTTCTAAAGATTTCATATTCATTTTCCTATTTTTTTATTCTGCAAATCTGCTTTGCAACAATGATCGTGTGCATCTCAGAGTCTCACTTAAAATCTTTTGCTTTTGGGAGTGTAACAATAAAATATCAAGTATATGTTTTTTTGTATTTGGATAATATTTTATTTTATATCAGATAATGTTTTATTAACATATCTCTTTTTTTTTTTTTTTTTTTTTTTTATTATTGCATTTTGTATTATTATTATTAATAGTAGTAGTAATAGAAGTGGTAATGGGGATGATTATAATAGTAATTGGATTAGTAGTCAAAGTAATGGTTTTGTGCCACCATTACATTACTTGTGCCTTTGAAACATGATTATGAGATAATCACACCCAGTGACCGTCTCACTCTGAGTCAAGGTGAAGTGTAAAGGTAGCAATAGTCTTTGGAAAAACATCACTGTGGGCTCAGCAACATCCGCAAATCAGCTGCGAGCGTGAACACCTTGTGCTTGATGTGGCCAATCACAGCTTGTCTCCTGAGTGGGCGTGAGCTGGTTGTGGCTGGAATTTTTTTAAATAAAGCCTCCATAAAAAAAGAAAGCATGGAACGCTGTGTGAATGAACTGAATGATGCACGAAGTTAAACTTTAACTGCTTATCAAATGTTGATGATGAGTCACACATGTTCTGCACGTCCTAGTAACTCTTTATTTTTTTTATTTTTTTTTAGTTTTGCATTGGTGCTAAAGTGCAAATGTTCCTTTAAACATCATGCTAACGCTAGGCCAAGATCAGCACAAACCCATTTAGAAGAGTATGAAGTTGTTCCTTTCTCTCATGTAAACATTTATTTGCATAATGCAGAGTTGTTGCTACTAGCACGCTCTGAAACTTGTCATGATGGTTAACTTTTACTGCACATAATTCTAGGAGCTGGTATCAAATTACCGGATGACCATGATGACGAAGGATCCCATTCAGGTATATTTTTAGTACCAAGCTGTTGAGCCAGACATAAAGATTTGCTTGAAATATAGTACCGTGAGACTTTCCAGGCTAGAGTGAACTTTCTGTGCAGAATAAAGTGAAATCACACTTCCTTCTCAGGATAGAATTAAAATTAGCACTTAGCAACTTATTCTAGGTTTCTGGGCCACAGTGGAATGAAAGCGGATAGAGAAGAGAAAGAGGATGTGCATTTTGGTAGAAAACATTAATTCCATTCTACGTTAGATTGTGTGTTGTTTTGGGATCCAACCCAAGTGCATTAAAATCTAATGATAAAAGAACAGTGGTGATCAATAAGCAGTTAATAGGATAAATGGTGACCAGTAATTGGTCATTTGGAACAATGGTGATCAGTGAGTGGTGGATATGATCAATGCTGATCAGTCATGTGAATTAGTGATTAGTCATTAGAATCACAGTCAGTTGTCGATAGTCTTTCGGTTGCTCTCAACACGGCACAGGTTTTACACCGGATGCCCTTCCTGACGCAGCCTTCATATTTTGGGACCAGCACTGCATCCTGGGGTTTGGACCTTCGACATGGCAAGTGAGAGACCTAATACAGAGCCAACAATAGAAGATCACAGTCAATGATTAGTCATTTTGGAACACATGTGATTAGTGATCATTCATTTGGAACAAGTGCAATTAGTCATTTGAAAAAATCATGAACTGTGATTAGTCATTTTGGAACAATTGTGATTAATGATTGATTGTTGAAAACAGTGGTAATTAGTGAGAGTTTTTGACAGGTGAAGAGTCGACTGTGCCTGTTTCCTTAACTCGTATAGCTATCTAGCTGTTTATGTTCCAGTTCGACCCCTTAGTTTAATGCTAGGTAGATACCTACATTTAATAAAATGGTTTTAACATTTTATTTGAAATGACTAACTATAATCAACCAGACTGTTTATGATTAGCTACTTTAAATTATACCCTTTTGCTGTAATGCCAGATGGATTATTTAATCCCTCAACAATTAATGCTAGCTAGTAGCCTTTCGCCTTAGAGAAAAGAACACATTGTAGAGACCTATAGCAATTATGGGTAGCTCGCTCACTAATTGTGGCAGCAGTAGTCACCAGTGGCTTGGTAGAAAAAGAACTTGAACTCGACTTCAAGGTAAAATTTTTATTTTAGTGAGCATTTACTTTGGAACCACAGCTACATAGTTGAAGATGTTTTTAATAAATTCATAAGTTAATTACAGAAAGGAAAGTGCACAAGGGCTTATTTTAGGAAAGATATTTGCATAAGCATCAGGATTGATGCTTATTAGTTTCATCCAAACTGACATTTTATAAATCTTGTCGCAATGACTTAATTATGGTTATTGTCTTCTGTTGGTTCACTTCATAATAAATGAAAAAATGATGAATGAGAGGCAGTGACTGAGGCTGTGTCCTACTTTTCAGCGTAAATGAAAACCTACTAGTGTGTTATCTACTACTTTGTTATGCAAGATGTATCGACGCACAAAATGTATTTATTTAACCGTATTGATCCAGGTGAATGCCCTTACGAGTAAAAAAAATTACTCAGTTGATCCAAGTGTTATGGTAACCTGAGTGTGTGTTTGTTACGCAAAAGCTGGTCAGGAGAGGAAGGAGAGAACACAATGGATCTTGCATTGTCAGCTGAAATCAACTAAACCGCTGATTATCGTGAGCGAGAAAAAGACACAATATTGAACAACATGCTAATTTCTGTGAAAAGCTCATTATTTTTTTTTTTTAATTGGAAAGGTCATTTTGATTATGAGAAAAATAATACTTGTATATTCAAATGTGAAATAAAATTACCTTTTTCAGTTTTTTTTAAACTGTTAAATATACAGTACTGTATATAATGTTGTTTAAGTTATACATGTGATTGCGTTGTCTAACTTCCAGACTAAATGCCTAAATTGACAAAAAAAAAAAAAAAACACCACAGGGTTGACATGACCTGACAGGTTACATCAACGTCACATTCTGTGATAACGCTGACCCTAGCACAGTGGGGAAACTTTGTCTACATGGCTTTGTACACAAAGGTCTGAGCACTGAGATAACAGGGCCTTCCACATAGACAATGTTCTTTACTGTACATGCACATTATAATCATATATAAGACTACATACTACAATGAGGTATAAATCCCTACAGAATGTAATGAAAAGCCTTCTCAGAGGAGTGGTTTTGCAACGAGATGTTCAGTAGTCAGGTGTCCACATGCTTTATCCCATATATTGTATAAACAAACACTCCTAAGCTGACTCTCAAATTGCTTCTATGTGCGTTCAGGTCAAAGCGGGACTTTTGATTGCACAGAATAACAGGACAGAGTAAAAACTTGCTTTATTTCTCTACATAACCCCCTGCTATACAAATGTACTAGTTTTCTCAGTACACTGTAGCCATGATGATACTGCCTGTCTGATTCATATCTAAAACGCTGGCCTCCCAGGAACCGTTTAAGTCACCACTGCTCCCTAACACAATACCTACAAATTGGGAAGGCCAATCAGCATATCTTTGGACTATGGGAAGAAACCAGGAGGAAACCCTTCAAGCATGAGTAGAACATGCAACTCCACACACACAGACACAAGGAACCATGGAAGTGCAAGGCGACTGTGCTAGCCACGTACTTCTACCTTAATAAATAAAAACTTTTTTCAACACAGTATACTTTACGTTTAAATGTTTTCCCTCACACCTCATGTATCAGCTCTACTTTACACACAACACAAACCTATCACATTTGGGAGCTCGCTGACATACGAATAGCGACTCTGAGACTGTTTTGGTGCACATATATACATAGGGTACGTGACAGATAAAGTGTGCATGAGAGGACAATTTGTCACGGGAGGTTAGTCGAGGTAAAGCTATCTGAGGTAAAGTTTCTGTTCTCAACTCTGTAGGAAGGAAGGAGGGGTGGCGTGTGGTGACGTCGTATGAGCTGCTGCCTTCTGATTGGTCCTGTGCGACTCACCAGACATCAGCGCGCGCTCGAGAGCTTCTCGCCGTGTTGCCAGATTGAGGGAACATCCTTCAAAATTTGCTAAGACGTTGTTAACAAAAATGTGCATTTGATTGTTATTATTCTATTTATTTTCAGCATTTTATAATCATACCGGAGATTGTCACATGTTGTCATAAGGTAACACCGAGTAATGTGAATCGATTATAATAAGAGCTTCCATGAGAGGATAATGAGGAAAACTGGCAACCTCGACTTTGACTCATGTTATGAGGGGTCTGAGCGGTGGGAAGGCAAACATTTGAGAAGATGATGATGTGAGCACATGGGGGAGGAAATAAATCAGCTGGATCTCCATTGAGTGGCTTTATAAGGTGCAAACGTGGAAAGAAGTGGAGTGGAGTTTATCGCTATTTGTTTTCATTTGTGGACAGAAGGAAAACACATCTTGTGATCAAGGTACGGCGTCTGAAACTTTGTTTCGTTTTATATTAACTTATCTTAATATTCATTTCTTTATAATAATAATAATAATACTTTTTAATGTCTGTCTGTTTAGTGCCAAATGCCGAGACTAGAGGAGCGCTGTTGGAGCTGCAGCGATATAAAAGCGAAAGATTTGACAGACCTGTGTCTCTGGATGGCGTCTAAACTCGGGGAGATGATGTCCACGATCACGTCTGTGCTCTCCCAGGTCCGCTCTGCTCATTTAATCCGCCGTGGACTCGTCCTGTTTGCGGTCGGCGTCATTTTAGCACTGGTGCTTTATTTCCTGCAAATCCAGCGGAAAGATGCGCTCTTCCCCGATGAAGTCCTGGACACTTTGTTTTCCTCGGCATGGTGGATTCCTCTCTGCTGTGGAACAGCTGCCGGTCAGTTTCATTTAACTTACAGCATTTATTAATTACATGGGTCGTGCTTGTTTTTTTTTTTTTATTTGTAATGCTTAACTTGGGGATAATAATAATTTTAAAAGTATAAAGTGAAAGAAGCAGCTGCATCGCAGCACGTGAGCTGCTCTGTGATTGGATCGTCGGAAAACGGGTGAGCGGCGCAACCGCACGCTATTGGTTGACGCCTCGAACACGCCATTTAACGACAAAGAAAAACACGGAAGTGGCGATAAGCGATACGTCAGTCGGACACGCCCACATACTACTTACCTCAGGAAGGGGTTGAGGACAAAAGAGAATTGTATCTCTCAAACTAAGCAGATAAAAATTTGATAACTAAAAAAAACATTTTTTTACATACTGTTTAGTATAAAAGGTGACTCTTTAAAATTAAAAATTGTCATATGTATAAAGTTATATAAATGTTAAAGTTTTGACACTTTCATCGTCTTCAAGCCAATTTAATAAAGACTTTTTTTTTTTCTCCAAACAAAATATTCAACTTAATATTCACGTATATATTTATTTATGACTTAAATATATATTCTTATGTGTAGTTTCTGCTTATAAAATGAAAATATTTCCCCAAAAGTGGCATAAACAAAGTACAGACTTGGCTTAGGATGCACAAACTTTTGGTTAGTAGTAATCATTTAGTTTTTTTCCCTGGAAAAAAAAAAAGCCTGAAAAAACACCTTTTATACCCAAGTGTATGACATTTTTTGTTTTTTGGCACAAATTCAATTATAATTGGAACATTAAATAATATGTAATAACAGGATAACAAGTTGCGATAATACAGTCAGTCAAAACAAACGATAAAAGGTTCAAGTTTAAAATCTACTAATCATTTTGACAATCATGACAAACTTAATCATGAAGTTAACAAGTCAAAAATCGTTTAATTTCATATCACATCTCATAATAGTGGAGCATAACTAATTTCAGAAAGTTAACTTTGTTTGCATTATAAAAAAAATAATGATGTCACAACACTTTTGGTTTTTGTTCTATTTTGTTTTGGTCTCTTCGCATTGACCATGACAATAAACGTCATTTAGATTTTTATCTCAGTATAGTGTATTGTGTGATTTAATAAAAACATTGCTAGCTAAAACAGGTCAGAAAGTGACGTGATTCGATGAGATCATTTGTTAAGCACTTGTGAAACACTAGTTGTTGTTCCTCCGTGAGTTGTTTACCTCGTAAGTAAATAGACTTTTAAATAAACAGCTGATCAACATTATGAATGGAACAGCTGAGTGGGTTACCTACAATGTTACTGGCTGCCAAATATCCTAAAGCCCCTGTAGCACTGATTAGCTTCTAAGCTTTGTTAGGAGCATTAGGGTTTTGAATGAATTGCATGCACGGGTACACGTGGGCAGTCGATTGCAGGGTTGCCAGGTCTTCTCAAGGAAGTAAGTACTGGGTGCTCAAAAACAGAGCTGAGACAAGGTGACTTGATTCATGCTAACATTCTTTTTGGTCTTGTTGTGTTTTGCAGCCGTGGTCGGTTTGCTGTATCCTTATCTGGACAGCCATCTTGGAAAGCCACACAAGTTTAAGCGCGAGTGGGCGAGCGTCATGCGCTGCATCGCCGTCTTCGTCGGCATCAACCACGCCAGTGCTGTATCCTTACCAAACCCCGCCCACTGCAAACACATTAATCTTTATCATTAATTAATATTACAAAAGTTTTTTCTTTTTTTTTTTTTTTCCAAATGGCAACTACATAGTTTTTTTTCCTTGTAGCCTCTTTTTTTTTTTCTCCCAAAACAATAATTTCAGTTTTTTCATTATTTTGAGTTATATCCATTTGGGTTATTTTTTTCATTTTTAGCAACTTTTTCTTTTTTTTTTAGTTTTTTGCTGCTTTCCCAAAGTTTCTTTTTCTTTTCTTTACAAATTAATTCATTTTTCTTTTTTTTTTTTTCTTTTTTTTTTTTTACCTTCTGTTTACATTATTTTAGTTACTGTTTGTTTTCCCGCTCTTCATGGATGAATTAAAAATAAATATAATTTTTGTCTACAGATTTTCCTTCATATTCAAAACTTAAATAAAAATTTTTATTTTTAAAAATGTTTTAAATATTTTTTTCTCCTTTCATGGCCACTTGTCCTTAACTCAGTGCTGTTTCTCAGAAGCTGGACTTTGTGAATAACGTGCAGCTCTGTCTCACGCTGGCCGCTCTGTCTCTGGGTCTGTGGTGGACGTTCGATCGCTCCAGGAGTGGATTTGGTTTGGGCCTCACTACAGCGTTTTTCGCTACGCTCATCACACAGCTGTTAGTTTACAACGGCATCTACCAGTACGTCATCATCATGATAAATCATCATAAGCATAAATCTCATGCTTACTTAAGTTGCATGTAGCTAGCTTTATAATTAGTGTTAAACTGTATGTCTGGTTTCTTTGTCAGGTTTCCATCTCCACAGCTGGGCTACGTTCGTTCCTGGCTGCCCTGCATCTTCTTCTCAGGAGGAGTGACGGTGGGGAACATCGGCCGGCAGCTGGCCATGGTTAGACTCCTCTTTAATCTTGTGTCATTATATTATTATTTTTCTTAAATAGGAAATTATTCTTTTCTATAAGACTATCTCCTACTGAATTCCCAGAGCTGCTCACTGAACTCTGAAAGTCTAAAAATGCTAAACAGAAAGTTCTAAGCTTCTACTTATTAGTTACATTAGCCTTGTAGCTCCAGTGCAAAATTTCTCCAGCAATCATGTCTCAGATGATCGAGGATTACCAAGGATTGTTTTTGTAACAATTTTATGAACCAAGATTTAGACTTTATTAAAGCAGCTAGTTCTGCTTCAGGAGCTGTTTCTGTAGCCCTGTATGATCGTAATCTTGCCACCCAAGGCTAACTGATATCGCAAACGACCTTCTGACGTGCTCCTCCTCGTTGTCTTCAGGCAAGAATAGAGAAAATCTGCTTTAAACAAAATGACTGACTTTTCATTAAAAATAAATAAATAAAAAATCACTAGTCATCTCAGCTTTGTTGCTAATACGATGATTAAATCGTAAGCCATGATGAAATGTCTCATGTATTCTTTCTCTTGTTTGATGCTTCAGGTTACGAATGAGAAACCTCACAACGACTAGAGAGCAGCACGGCCTGACCCTGAGCACCACAGCGTGGAGGGACGAGACGCTTCCCGTCGCCTTCCGCTCCCTCCACATCTCTTGTTCGTGTTAATTATAGAAAAGGCAAGCCGGACCGGGTGTGTCCTGAGGACACGAGGCTGCAAAACGAACAGAACAGAACTCCTCGTCCATGTTGACGTCACCACTCGAGTGTTGCTGATGGCATGAGAGACCATTATGGGGTTAACTTCCTGTCAGAAAGTAACTGTACACGAGTGCAGGTGGATATTTTAGAAATCCCAAATCCAGAGACGATTTTGGTAAAAACCCTCCTCAACATCCCAGTAATATAGATCTCCCTGGCTCCGCCCATCATCAACCTAGTGGTATCGATGTGGCTCCTCCCCACTCATCTCTCTTGGGCCACCACCTGGCTCCGCCCCCTCACCATCCTTTTATCTCTCTTGGCTCCGCCCTTTAACACGTTAAAATCATGAGTTTTCACTCTAAAAGTTAATTTTAAGGTTAAGTTAAGTTAAGGTTTCACCTCCCGTTACGTGACTAATGGATTTGTGATCTCTCTAAAATCATGACCTCGTCTTGCGCAGTTACTTCGTGAAAGAACTCCATAGAATTATGTAGCACAACTGATTCAGTTGTTCATTTATACAGTGTGGTAGCCTCATTAAGTGTGTGTAAGTGTGTGTGATTCAGACTCTGAATGAATCTGAAGCAGAGATGATTGCATTAACAGTGTGTGTGTGTGTGTGTGTGTGTGAGTTTGAAGAAGAAAAAAAATTATGGTTTGCCAAATATATGCTTCATGGTTTGGATTTTTCATCCTGTGCTGGAAAATTATGCTAAACGAAAAGGGAAGAGTTTCAAGGCTGCACACAAAAAGCGAAGGGGCGTAAACTTTCGCTCATGTTGTTATATTGTCTTAGTAACAATGAATAGTAGTGTTACTTTACAGTGAAACTCATTTGCCAAATAAAATATTATAGTTTAATAGCAATGTGTCATGAGGCCAATTTCAGCCACGTCCTCTTGTGTAATGTAGGACACCAGGGGCGTGCAGTACGTGTCAAAGAAACCTGTTCATATTTAATCCAAGAATTAAAAATATTACTTTTTTTTTTTTTTTTTTTACGAAGGTCCTTTAAAAAAAAAAGCAGCCTTGAAGATTTTGCAATCTGTGATTGCCTTTGTAATATAGAACGAGTGCATTTGTCACTTCTCTTTTTCCTTATCACTTTGTTCATTGTGTTTTTGCTCCTCATGTGTAATCTGTTCTTTTTCTAATCGTACAAGCAAAAAGCCTGCCGTATTTTCCCGAATGCGAATTGAAATTCTACGAACCTGAGTCTTTTGAAGAAGCTCCGCCCATCACGGGCTCTGATTGGCCGTCGGTGCGGTTGCAACAGACCTCGAGACTGAGGTGTAATGGATAAAATTTTCAGCAAGACTTCACGACAAGCTGTTTCCAGGACTATGAAGTATTTTCTAGATTAGATTGAAACAGCAAGTGTGTGCATATATATTTTTGTATATCTTATTTTTTTTTTTTTTGCTTAATATTTGCATAATTGTCTGTAAATTTAACAGCTGTATAAGGAAGATCAAAGACAGACTTTTTGACCAGATGTAAAATAATTAAACACTCCTGAGCCAATCAGAATTTACGACTTATATTCTGGAAAATACGGCGATTTTTGGGACTTGAGCAAAAAAAATTTAAGTGCAATCAGTTACAAACGAGCCTTGATATTTATTTAGATTTTGTTCTTGTTGTTTTTTTCATAAAGGATCATGTGCAGTATGAAGAAAGCAATAACTCGCGTTCAGAGTTAGATCATGTTCACGCACAAATGACCACCAATGACCACTTCTACTGTTCTTCATTTTTTTTTTAAAGGGTGTATTGTCTCGTTTTAACTGTCGAGTATTGTTTGAATGGAGCTGTGTGACTTATATTAAGTGTGTGAGTGTGTGTGTGGACTTCAGGGAAACGATGAAGGCTCGAAGTGAACGAAAGCTTTACTTTTTTTCATGTAAATTTTTTTTTTTGCACTTGTGCTTTTCATTTTGTGCCTGTTTACTATTGTAGTTGCATGATTTCTACTTTACTGCCTATAAAATAAAAATGAATTTTAAAGATTTGTTTTTTCCTTTTAGTTATTTCTAAACAATTTAAGAAGCTCCGCCCATGATGGTCTCTGATTGGCTGATGCATCGTCACGTCAGAGTCAGGTTAGGGTTGTAACTACACGCACTGTATAGCGTTCACACTGGCTTAGTTTGCCTAAGACCATCAGGTTGATAATTAACTTATTATTTTTGCAGCCCCCCCCCAGCAAAGGTGTATTTAATTCTTACTTGGTTTATAAATTTATAAGAGGGGGAAAAATGTATGTGGCTCATCCTTAGGTGCAATTTCCAGATGCCTTAAGGTCCCACGTTCATTCGTTCAGACAATAATATGCAAGAATAAAAAATATGGGAATGTACAACCATCATACCGCTCAGGAAGGAGACGGATTCTGAGTCCCAGAGAGGTCCCCGAAATGTGTGAATCAACCCCAGGACAACAGCGTGTCATTATCTACAGTAAAACGAGTCCTGTACCACCGTGAGCTGAAAGGTCACTCTGGAAGGAGAAAGCCATTACTTCAAAAACCACCATAAAAAAGCCAGACTACAGTTTGCAACTGGGGACAAAAATTAAAATCTTAATTGCTGGAGACATGTCCTGTGGTCTGACTTGGGCACAAATGGGTCTTCCAAATGGACAATGACCACAAGCATATCTCCAAATTAGTTACAAAGTGGCTTAAGGACAACAAAGTCAAGGTTTTGGAGAGGTCATCACAAAGCCCTGATCTCAATCCCATAGAAAATCTGTGGACGGCACTGACAATCCTGAGCCAGTTACACCAGTTCTGCCAAGAGGAGTGGACCTAAAGTCCAGCAAAATATTGTAGAAAGCTTGTGGAAGGATATCAGAAACGTTTGGACCAAGTGAAACAATTTCGGAGCAATTCTACCAAATACAATTTTTATTTTTTTTAATTCCCATAAAATTCTCCCTCGCTTGATTTAACAAATGCAAAAAATACACTACCGTTCAAAAGTTTGGGGTCACTTGCAAATTTCTTTGTTTTTGTTTAGTGATTTATTTTCTACATTCTA
>JAQQZT010000001.1:31672796-31684247 GCA_030068275.1 Clarias platycephalus
TGTGTGTGTGTGTGTGTGTGTGTGTGTGTGTGTGTGTGTGTGTGTGTGTGTGTGTGTGTGTGTGTGTGTGCATGTAATTTGCACGGTTTCCTCAGGTTACTCCAGTTTTCTCCAGTCCAAACACATGTAGATTGGTGTCCTCAAATTGCCCATAGTGTGTGAATGAGCATGAATGTTGAGGTCCTACTGTGGTTGTAAAAATTGGTAATCACCCTTGGCCTGTGCAGTCCCTATTGGACTACGGACGTTCGTAGATGGATGGATGGATGGATGGATGGATGGATGGATGGAGATTACTTTGGGGTTCAGTGTCCATCCGGGATGTTAACTGCAACCAAAATACATTGATGATAATAAATGATACACTCCATGATGATGCAGAGATGAAAGGCAATAATTTTATTTATTGTGTATAAACTTATTAAACAAGGAAATACACGCTAGAATTTAAAAAGAAAAATTAATACATAAATGAGTGAATGAATAAAATAATGAACATGCATAAACGTGCACGTATGTATGTATGTATATATGATAGATAGATAGATAGATAGATAGATAGATAGATAGATAGATAGATAGATAGATAGATAGATAGATATTGAATAATTAATCAACATATATACAGTACGTGTGTGTGTGTGTGTGTGTGTGTGTGTGTTGTATTGATAATACGCTGTTCCGCTGCGTATTTAAAGAAACATGAACGAAAACACTGCCCCGTTACTCCAGAAGCGTGATCATGTGACAGACTCTCCTTCCACCCGATTGGTCGGAGGCACGTGTCCTGGATACCGGAGTGAAACGTCACCGAGGGGCGGAGGATGGGGAGGGGGGTCTCGTAATAAAAAATAAGAACAAAAAACAAATCGGGAGTAAAAGTATTTGAGGAGGAGCGCATCCTGGAGGAGAGAGAGAGAGAGAGAGAGAGAACCCCTCCTTCCTCTTCTCCTTCTCCCTCTTCTTGTTCTTCTCCTCCTTCGGCCCGGAGTTTCCTCCATCAGACCTGCGCGCTTCACACGGATCACACGGGTTTATTCTTCTTATTCAGCACATTTGGTTCGATTTTTTTTTTTTTTTTTTTTTTAAGTTGCAAATTTTTATTATTAAAGCAGATTTTCATTCTGCGGGATCCGAAACTATGGTTGTTCTTGGTGAAGCGCAAGACGCGCAGGAAGAAGATTTGTTTACAGTCCAAAATCCATGCTGATTTTTGTTTTTATTTATATTATTAATTGTTTCGTTTTTTTTTTTTAAACCAAACAAAGTGGAGCGCAGTCGGTCCGTGTTCTGTAAAGTGCCTATAAAGTAAAAAGGGTTTAAAAAAAAAAAAAAAAAAACTGAGTGAGTGTGTGTGTGAGAGAGTGTGTGTGTCTGTCAGGATGGATGAGAGTGAGCAGAGAGTGGAGACAGGAGGAGATGCTCGGGGTGCGGGAGAGTCCGAGGTGCGATCTCCGTCCCCGGGACACGCGCCTCCTCCTCATCCTCATGATCCTCATCCTCATCCTCCTGCGCAGCCTCCTCCTCACCGCGTCACCAACTTCTTCATCGACAACATCCTGCGGCCGGATTTCGGACGCAGAAAGACGGATGAGAGTGTGCTGAGACGGAATGAGAGCAGTCCGGGACAGCCGGGAGAAGACACTGGGGGACAGGTGCGACAGGTGACCACCACGGAGAGCACCTCCACACTGCACGCCGACAAGAAAGCCGACACTGGGACAAACGATGAGCCGCTGAAAGCGCGAGGAGAAAGCAAGGAGTGTCTGAGCTCGGACCCGGAGCTTTCTCAACCCAACTCGTCCAGTTTAAACCAGAGCCAGTCCATGCTGTGGCCCGCGTGGGTTTACTGCACACGTTACTCGGACAGACCCTCGGCAGGTAACAAACTGTGTTATAATAATAATAATAATAATAATAATAATAATAATAATAATAATAATAATAATATTTATTCCAAGTGAAATAATCTCCTAAACAACTTAAAAGTAAATTTCCGGCTATAACTCAACTCCAACTCAGGCCTTTTAGACAGAATGAATATTTCTCCAGTTACTGTAAATCTCAGGGGAAAAAAAACAACCACAAACTTTTCAGATCCAACCTCACGAATTTATTTTTTTAAAGTTAAAAATAAATCTAATTCCTAGTAGGTATGATCTCTAAAATAACTTACAACTAGTACGTTAGTTGTGCAGTTCCTGTAGGTCGAAAAAAAATAAATAAAACCACTTTTTTTTTTTTTTTACCAAGGAGTAAAGCAAAGTTGAAAAAAGTGTATATATTTGGGAACGTCCAGAATTTCCCAAATCGTTTTGAAGTGTAATAAATTATAATTGAATAAATGAATTAATATGTATAAATATTATTTTTTTCTATTTTTATAAATATGCAAATTTCGTTCAAACCATTTTCCGTTATTAATAATCCAAAAAGTCATTTTTTTAAAAGCTGTGTCATAATAATAATAATAACAACAACAATAATAATAATAATAATAATAATAATGTTTTAAAAAATATTGATTAAACTAAGTCCTATGACCTCTAAAACATTCAGAATTTGACCCCCTCTTAAAAACGCATAAAATCTATATACACATTTTTTTTTCAGAAATAAATACGTGCCTAAAAATTTAGCATTAACTCAAATAATAATTAGAATCTCAATAATGTATATCACTTTTAAATAAATAAATAAGTGAATAAACGGATACAGCGTGGAGAACAAACAGTTAAAGTATAGAGTGAATCTTATAGGCTGGAGCAGAGCCATAGCCTGCCTGAGAGGAATCAGCATGTCCAATGTACAGAAGGGGGAGTAGCACTGGATAATTCAACATTACAAAAATGTACAACATACAAAATCTATTAATAATCATAATAATGATGGTCATTTTTGAGTCGCGAATTTCAGTGTGATGTTTGTTCCTGCTGTCGGCTTACACAGCAAAATCCAAAGGTTTATCTCTTATAGCCTTGAACATGTCAAACACCAGAAGTGTTGGATACAAGAAAAAGAAAAAAAAGAACATATTTTAAATAATCAAAATTCGTAAAATGTAAATATCTACTGTTATCTCGTTGTGCTGAATGGATACTTACAATCATACAGTGCTTTTTCCCCTCCATTAGCATAGTGAGTTCTTTTAGCAACTGGCTAGTCAGGCTTTGCTAGCTTCCCTTTCTAAGTAGATTATCTGACAATTTGAACATAATAGCAACATTTTTACGTTTAAAGTGTGTGGTGAAGTCATACAATGTGGTTAATATTTCTTTGAGGTTAAGTTTGTCTTAATCAAATTCACGAGTCCACAGCTTTAGGGGGGAAAAGGGTTTTAGTCAGATACCAGATATCACATTTTTAAAAGGGAATTGACCCGTCTAGAAACAACTTATTAGCTTCATGATAATATTTAGCCTATTGCATTAAAAAAAAAAAACAAGGAAATAAGTTGACGATTCTATTGCATAGGTTGCTAGAGAATTTGTGAGAGTTATCGCTTGCTAAACCTAACTAACTGGATTTATTAGTTGTTGTTATTTTTATTTTTTTAATATACATTTTTTAAAAAGTCGACCAAAATAAATCACAACCACGTAAAAAAAAAAAAAAAAAAAACGTGGTGATGTGGTGAAATTTTGTTAGTTTTTCCCACTAGAGATGTACTAAATCATTCTGGGAAATTGCCTAATAAGAGAATATAAGCGTGCACATTATTTAATGTTTTTTAAATTAATTCACATATTACAACCGAAAAACTTTTAACTCCAGCTGGTCTGTTTGTGAGATTTGGGCTCAAACATTCCTTCACGATCTGCTACAGTACGAAAATAATTATATACTATAATATTTCTATAGGTAATCCATTTTCTATGGAGTTTCTATAGACGTCGGGTTATAACTATATTTCTATGTTAATATGATCGCATAATTTAGGCCTTTAAGAGAAATTATTTCGTACACTGCCATGGCAGTTCTTCTTCTTCTTCATCCAAGTTCATTAGCATATTTTTGGGACAATGGACTGTAGGACGCCTCTGGCTGTCTCCAGTATACGAAATGGTCCAAAAAAAAAAAAAAAGAATCTAAGCTGAATTGATTTGAAGTGGTACATAATTTGTAAAAATGCCTGTTTACCCCACGAATTTATTTTTTAAATGTGTAATAAAAAAAAATTAAAAAAAATTCAACCATGATGTATAATGCACCGACTGGTTCAAAACCAAATCGAGGTGCCAAAAATTTCAGCCATTTCAAGAGATAATAATAGTTATAACTAATAATGATCGTTAAATCTAAAACATCCTTCAAAGATATTACTGTATAATCAGTGTTTACCATAAATGTTTGGTTGGTGAAGAAGATTTTCCTGCGAACCAAAACTGAATTTGGCACTGAATTTATGTCTTGAACAAAATTAATAAAAAATAATAAAAAAATAAACAGCGTTTTAGTTTATATATGTGTTTTATAATGGGAAAACGTGGAATATATGATATTTAAAGTCCACTTTCATATTTGCGGGTGTTTATTTCATCCGACGCGAAATTTTAGGCAACCATACCATCGCGTTGCGTTTGGTTTATTTCATTTTAAACATATACTTCGTATAATTCACATTGTGTTTTGATTTAATCTTTAATACACAGCATGACGAAGACTATCCAACCTCATGCCCAAATTTCCAACATAAAAAATACTTAAAATGGAGCCCGTCGTTAATATTCATGAACATTCCGCATGAGAGGTTTTTCCCCAGCAACAATAACTTTTATGCTGTATCTAATATAATCTACGGAAAATCTACTGCTATACTACCGAATTGTTATCTAGTATTCCAAGTGAACGCACAATTCGTAGGAATTTCGTTGTTTTAAAAAGAAGAATAATTTGAGATTGAAGCTACCAGACCCACATCCTCAACCAATGAGAGCCAACCGGCTCAGAAGCTGATCGGGCAAATTCTTACGGCTAATTCGTTATGAAGTTGTTTATATATTTTGCAAAAACAACTCTCTAGTGGTGAATTAACACCTAGAACTTCAAAGCCCAATCGTAAAGCGCAGGACTATGCATTTATAATCCAAAATTAGCCAAAGTTCACCCAAACACCAATTTTTATGAACAATTCAATAACTTAATGTTCAATTCAATGAATGATGAGAGGAATGCACGGATGGATGGATGGATGGATGGATGGGTGAATATATAAGAATAAAATAAATGTGCAAATAAATCCGTTTGATATGTATTTATATTCAAAACATTTTCACACAACAAAAAGTCTGAGTATTATAATTATCACAACACCAGCTGACTCAATTTATTTATGAAGTAAATATTCATGCGATTAGCTTGTACTGCAAATAGCAACCAGTGGTTAAGGCTCAGTTTAAGGTCCGATCCAGGGTCTGGGATGTCACTGATAACCTTCTTTCAATAAAGTGCAAAGCACTTATTTTAAAGTGTGAAAAATATGTTTACTCGACTTATTGCATATATTAGTGAGGTTGTGGTACGACCCTACACGATTTCTATAATACGTCTTCACTGGAATCAAAAATAGTGGGGAAAGGTAATTTTGCCACAGCTTTATTCCATTATAGGCCTTGAAAATTGGATTATATTAGCAAGAGCATACTTGTAGAAACGACACCCCATGCGCAGGTCTGGAGGATGCAATGGCCCTTGTGCAGATGTGAACATGTCAGTGTTGACCTTTGTAACTTGTTTTTCAATCCTAATTATATAAGTCATTTTGTAAAGCAATTTTGGGCAAAACTGCACGATTTCAGATAAAAAAGTTTGGGTCAGACAGTGCACCATGATAAGATATGACTTTACACAGTGCAGTTATATACGCAAAATTTCAAGGTTAAATTCATTATTTCAATAGCTAATATAGCGGTTGGTTCAAGTAGGTAGTCTCAAAAAACGTGGACGCTGTGGGTGTTGTTTGAGCAATAAATGTTGATTAAACGTTGTAAGTGTTCATTATACGCTTAACTAGAGGCGTTAATTGAACACAATAAGGGTTAAATCAACACTGGTTAATTTGCTGAGTAAGGGACATAACTGCTTACATGCTGCGGACACGGTAAGTGCTAATTCAGCACTGTAGGCGTTAAACCAACACTGTGAGGCTAAATTAAACATTTTAATAGCTAATATGAGTGTTAATTGAACTGTGCAGCAAATAATGTAGGCAAGGTGTGTGTCATATGAACACCAGGTTAATTAAACGCTACACTTTAGGTGTTACTTCAACACTGTAAGGGTAAATCCAACACTGGTGATTTTGCTGAGTAAGGGACGCAAGCCTTAGCATGCTGTTTCCAAACTGCCTTGCCTTGCTGTTATTTATTCCAACTCAACATAGCCACACCCACCGCAGGTCCCCGAACCCGCAGACCAAAGAAGAAGAGCAGCAGCACCAGCAGCAGCAGCAAGGAGGACAAGCGGCCACGCACCGCCTTCACAGCCGAGCAGCTGCAGCGCCTAAAGGCAGAGTTCCAATCGAACCGCTACCTGACGGAGCAGCGGCGGCAGAGCCTGGCTAACGAGCTGGGCCTTAACGAGTCGCAGATCAAAATCTGGTTTCAGAACAAGAGGGCCAAGATCAAGAAGGCTTCAGGAATGAAGAACACACTGGCGCTGCACCTGATGGCCCAGGGCCTGTATAACCACTCCACCACCACCAAGGACGACAAATCAGACAGCGACTGAGGGGTGGGGCGGGGTGGAGGGTAGCGGAGAGGGGTATGGCAAAGATAGAGAGGATGTAGATGGAGAAAAGAGGCGGAGAGTGAGAGAGAGAGGGAAGAAGTAGGAGGGGGATGAGGACTATACAACCATGCCAAGATTGTGATAGAGAGAGTGAAAATGGCGAGAGCTACCACCATGAAAGCTGACTGTGGGGACGGTTGGGGTGGGGACAGGAGGAGAGACAGAGAAACAAAGAGTGAGACAGGTGAGAAAGGAGAGAAGGAGAGAAAAGAGATGAAAAGAGGTAACGGTTGTATTTCCAATGCAATAACTCTTAAGCATCAAGGGCCAGTGTACAAACATACCAGCATTAACTGAGGTTCAAATCAAAGTGTTATTATTCGTTAGACTTGAACAAGACTTTATTATTATTATTATTATTATTATTATTATTATTAAAACAAAACAGGAGAAGCATGGCGGCCTCGCTATTGGATTTGTGTTTATGCTGTTTTATAAATAGAGCTTTTCACGGGCTGCATTATCACAAGAAAGAGAGAAAGAGAAAAAAAAAAACATCCTGCTTCAATCCAAAGACTATTTCCTGCAACTGTGAATATTAATAACTGAGGCATTGTTATGATTGTTCCGCTAAGGCATGTGCCGATATTACCTTTTTCATATTGCAGAAATGTTACTGCGGTTTACGATATTATCACTTTTGACAGTACTTACCTGCACGTGTTACTTTTCCCAGAATTCAGCTCACTTCTGTTGTTCGTGTTCGGATTGCTGATTGCTTCAGGCGTGCTGTGCTGTTGACGTTTTGTTTACTCGCGATCGCTCACTGGCTCCGTAGCTTGGATAATAGCATGCCGTTCACAACGTGCCAATAATTATGACGCTCATTTCCTCAGACTTGTAAATCAGGCAAAGCCAACATCTTAGCTAAATGGTATTTGAGCCTTTTACACTTTATTTAAGCATTTAAACTGCACTATAACATGGACAATGGAAAAAAATTAGTAGAAAATGTTTACGATGTATTTAAATCTCAATACTCCTTTTTACTAAATGCGGTAGCGTTTTTTTTTTAAGTAAGTTATGTTTTCCAATTCTTAGTAATTCGTGTAATTGATATTCGATTTGTTATTGTTGTCATTCAGGCCATGATGTAAACACTTTATTTTTTTTTAAAGAGTTATCTCTTATAGCACTAGCCAATCAGATTGTAGCTTGGGAGGATATACAGTGCCTAAACGTACCTAAAAAGAATGCAGGGTGTTCATAATGACGATCATTCACAATCGGCCATGATAATAAGCATGCGCATGTCTAATATTGCGATATATCACAGAACTGATGATTTATCGGCACATGCCTTTCCTCCACTCCTTTCTTTCAGTGGGTTCAATGTTTTGATGTACGCACGCAGCGACGATTTTTCAATCCAGTGCGAAATTTTATTGTAAATTTGATATGCCGAGCAGTATAACTGTGATTGTTAATTAAAAAAAAAAAAAATAATAAAAGAAAAATAATAATAATAATGCAGAGATGAAATGGAAATGTAATCAAATTACTATCTGGACTCTGACACTGGAGAGATCGAGCCTAAGAAATCTATAACTATTTTAAAGAAAAAAGAAAAAAGAAAAAACATATACTGTATACAGTGCTTGGACCCCTAATCAACCGAAACGTCTTAAATCGCATAGTTTTTATGAAAGAGCAATATCTTTTTTATTTTTTTTGTTTGTATTTCTTTTGTAAAAGATTGTACTGCTGCCTATAAACGTGTAGCACTCTGACAATGACTTACGATGACATCCTATACAGAATTATTATTACTATAAATATACAATATATATACACACAGGCAAACACTATGGAAATGAAGAAAAAATGAAGCAAACCAGCATTATAACATAAAAAATACCATTTTATCGCTGTCATGTATTTATAGAAATATATTAAGAAAAAAATTTATCCGATGACCAGTCGAGTGTCGCTTTTCCTTTCTTTCTTGTTTGTTTTTTTGAGAGTAAATTTTTTTAAAAGGAAAAAAAAAATCTCTTTAAGAAAAAAGCAACGTATTTATCATTGTGTATGTGAACGAAGCAGTTTTTTGAGGCCTTTTTGCATGAAAAGCTGATGATTAAAGGCATATTATAAAACTATGATGGATTTTTTTTGGATTGTTGAGTCTATTATATTCTTCTGTGGAAAGAAAAGTGTGTGTGTGTGTATGTGTGGAACGGTGTAATAAATTCCTGGTATGATAATCGTCCAATCTGACATCACAGTTTTTAATATATGACAGTGTTGTTATAGTAGCTGTTATAACAATTAGCGCAAAGAGGATGACTTTTACAGCACGTGTCCACTTCGGGACATTGTTAAGGGTTGCCATGACGAGTTTTACAAACATGGTGTAGTTATGGGAACCGAAAATGTTGCAACTCACAGGTTTATATAAATGCGCTCGTTATTGTTTCTATAGTAACAGTTCATTTCTCCTCTTTTGACGGTTTCCTGAATATGAAATATGACAAATTGCCTTATTATGAAGCAACTGGTTATAGCTGTTACAGTGTAAGTGACAACAAAGTTTGAGTTGTAATCACAACGTTAAATATAGCTATAAACGTTAATGATAAAACGTAATTTTTTGTTCTCGTTGTTAGCATTCACAAATCGTTGTAGTATCAGAGAAACTAAACGTAGTTAGTGTAAAACAATCAATTTCGAGGTACGTAACTTGAAACTCGCAACACCACGTCATCCAGGGGATACTCATTTAACCATCAAGCGACGTAATAATTCCAATGATTTCAAAGAAGTGGACACGTCCTGTTAACGTTCAGTACTTTATTAAAACTGTGATCTATATAAACCTTTTATTATTATTATTTATTTAAAGAAAGTTCTTAAAACCACTGTAGCAGATATCACCCGGAAATAACATCGTGACATCGCCATCTACACCGTTAACAACAGCAAAATATTATGTAACAATCTCAGATTTATTTATCACGGCATATAATTATGGTAGCGTATTATTATTATTATTAGTTTTATTATTATCATATTATTGTCATTATCATTATTGTTATTATTATATCCACACAGCACTAATTAAAATATATATATTTATTTATTTTTATACATATACAAGACTTATTCCGTTAATTGTGGCATCATCACCTATCCTGCTACGATGAAACCGTTATCCGTATAACTATTCCAGATCAGTGTATCAGTGTATCACCATACCGATATTTATCGTCACGCCGTGGACGAAGATTCCACCAAACGTAACCCACTTTGCCTTAAGTGTGATTTTTTGCGCTGGCTGCTGTTCCGACTGAATGGGTTTCTACTCGCCAGCGTCAGACATCTTATCTTATCTAGAGGAACTAAAACAACAACACTGAGATGTGTAATGCAATGTTTTCCCTTTCTTTTTCTTTTTTTTTTTTTTTGCTGTGTTTAAATTGTTTTATTTTGTGTTTACATGTAAATAATTTGTATCCCGTATGCATTAATTGTGTAATTTGAACTGCATAAGAAATCAATAAACGAAATGAAAGATGAAGATCTTCGACATGGCGAGTGTTCTTCAGATTTACTCCAGGATTAAAGTTTTCATTAGTGTTTGTGACAAATCTGAAAGTTTTAATGTGGATTAATGTTTATTAAGCTTTAAATGCAGATGCAACCTCGCACTTTAACACATTACTGACTGTTAATGTTTGATGAGAAGAATTCTAACCTTTAATTATGGTGCAATATGCTCTCATGACACATTTCCTACAAATGAAGCCTAAATAACCACTGCAGCTACAACCTTATGTACCTTGTGTAAAGTCATGATAATTACATGTTAATGGCATAAAGGAAGTAAGCACAACTGTATTTATCATTTTACATTTTTATTTATGTGTATTACGCTTTAATTGCCTAAAAAGGACAAATGACGCCTGAATTAACATCACGCTGAGCGTTTATTACGCTTTGATGACACATAAAAGAAAAACGAACCCTGAATTAACATTGTAATTTATTACTCTTTATTGACACATAGAGGAATAAGGTCTTATTTAACCCTTTATTAACACTTATTAAGCTTTAGTGAGTAACTCCAACTATAATTAACATGTTTAACTCTTTACAGGCATATACTGAACTAATATGATTTAAATTAAGCTCAAATTAATGCATTAAGGCTTCAGTTGATCCGTTATGATTGTTTATAAAGCTGTAGTGACATACTCTGTCTCATTTAAAACTTTTATTAACACTTAAGCACCATAATGTAACAAGGTAAAAAATAAATCGTATGTTATTCAGCATTTAATTAAAAAAAACATTTTGTTATTATGCTTCAGTGAACATGAACGTTAATAATATGCATTTATTACACCATAATGACACAATGAAAACAAATTAAAGCTTAGTTAACAATATATTAACATTTGCTAATGACATAAAATACAAACAAATGATGTGTTTTTACACTTATTATCAGTTCATATGATCTGAGGACATACAGAGGACAGATAAATAGTAATGCTGTGAATGCAGGAGTTTGTATCCACTGTGACCTCTGTGTAAAGAAAAAAAAACCTTTGAGATTACAGATTAATTAAGATTTATTACTCTACTATCTATCTATCTATCTATCTATCTATCTATCTATCTATCTATCTATCTATCTATCTATCTATGTTTTACCTAGTT
>JAQQZT010000001.1:31701611-31714269 GCA_030068275.1 Clarias platycephalus
TAATTTTGGCTCGACGCCCTCGCTGACGGATTACACGGCTTTGAACTCTCGCTCTCGTTTTTTGACTACGACTCTGCCTCTCATCTCTTCCCGCTGCACAGCCTTCCCAACGCCTCAGGAAACCACCTTCTCCTCTGCACCTGGGTCCATCTCATCGCCTGCTCGTTTCGCCCCGACCATTCTGACAAAAGGCCCAATCATGTGACTAGGGCTCATTATTGTATTTAAGTGCTCAGTCCGGTGACAAGGGCTTATGTTATTATATTTCAATGCTGCGTCACATGTCTAGAGTTCATTATAATATTCAAGTATTTAGTCATGTGACTGGGGCTTATTATAATACTTAAGTGTTTAGTCACGTGACTAGGGTCATTATACTACTTGAGAAAGTAACACGGCTGACACAGAGCTGAAAAGTAAAGGTCCAAGCATAAGTAACAGATTCTGCAATAAAGAAGGAGATGTAAAAGGAGTTCAATGAGATGTTAATCTGTAAACTTTACACATGACAAGTGTTTGAATGTTTGTTATAATCACATGATTTTTACATCCTTTGCTTAAATTTGTATAAATTGGTCATCTGGCTCTATGCACATTTCTAAAAAACATATATATTTATTTATATACCTATATATACATATAAATATAATCATAAACATATGGGGGGCTGATGGCTAACTTCTTATACACTACAACAGTTCCTCGCACAACTAAAACAGGCAGCATTTTCAGCACCAAGGCCAGCGACGAGGCTATTAAAAAAGGGGCGGGGTACCGTAATCACTATAACTCCTGGAGTCAAAGCCCGGCCATAATAGGAGACCAGAATCCCAGACTGGCGATTGTGTTGTTCTGTTCAAGAAGTAGACTTGTTGTTTGCTTCTTTTAGTCTCCGAGAGCTCCGGAGAGCCCTGACCAAAGGAAAGAGTGCGCCGGAGGAGATCTCACTGTAACTACCACCTTACCTTCCGCTTCTGCTAGCCCAACCCTTTGGCCCTCCTCAAACGCCCACTGCTGCTGCCTACGTTTAAAAGGTGACTACGCTGGGATAAGCCTCACGCTTCCACACTCCTGCACTGTTTATGCATGAAAGACTGAGTTATTTACCGCAAAGGCGTCTCTGTGTCTGTGTAACTGCCCTTCCGCAAAAGTGCTTTACAGTGGTGGAGAAAGGTGGAGCAGATTAAGCAAGTGCTACAAGCCACTACAACAGAGCTCTCCTGGCTGTAGCAGTGAGGGGGTGAACACATTCCTCTGCCCGACCCACAAATAGTCACAGCGTTTACTTACTAAGCTCTCACCCCAAGATGACGTTGAGGCATACCTACAAACGCAGCATGCATATTTCCCCCCTCATAAGGAGAAGGCCGACCAGTACCTGAACGTCTGAATGACTTGGGGCCGAGATTCTCGTCTGGTGTGGCAGGTGGCCATGGAGTTTCATCGCTGTGAATATGATATGCAAGTGCCATGTCAAGCTCAACTAGATCGCCTGCACCGAATCGCTTGCCATTGGCTTTAGCCCGCCAAACTCAGCATGCGCGAGATCACAAAAAGTCTGGTAGTGGATAAAGTGTTGGGCTCCCTTCCCCCGAGAGGAGAGAAAGGATGTGGGTGAGCATAGTGCGACTTCACTGCAGGATGCACTAAAGGATTGGAAAGCATGGGAGGAGCACCCATACCCGCCCTCCTAGACACCGAAAGCACCACGACCCTTTCTCACCCCTCCGTCATTTTGCGTGGTGCAAAAACGTACAGGCAACTTCTGATCACCTGCATACATGGGTGCGGCGAGTAGTGGAGGATCGACGGTGAAAGCATACCATAACAGTAGGGGTCGTTCCTAACTTACCTGTCCCTCTCTTGTGTGAAAAAGCCCAACAAGAGAGAAATAAAAAAACAGAGCATAGGCTGCCACAGAAAGACGCTCCCTGCCATGCTTGGATGGCTCATGCCCACAAAGAAAGCGCAGATGCCAAAGCTGAACTTGAGCCACTTTCATCTGGTAATGCACCTCTTTCCCTGTGTCTACAGGTGGCGTGTGAGGGAAGATGCACAGCTACTACTTTAATTAATGGAGCAAGGTGCATGAGCTAGAGGGCGAGTTTGAGGAGGACGGGCAGCCACAGCCCGCAACATAATTTCTGGTGCATGGAGCCCCGAGCCCTGAGACTTCCTAGTGGTCTGGGCTAGTGTTGATTCGACAAGGCAATGCACCTGGCACACGATGGAACACAATGGGAAAGATCTGAGATCTCTTTCACTGGCCCGGACTGGATGCTGAGGTGAAAATGTCTGCCAAATGTGCCCTGAGTGACAGAAAACATCACCAAAGAAAGAGACCATAGAGATCTGGTACTCCTCTTCAGTCGAGTAGGATTGCCAAAGGAGCTCCTCACAGACCAAGGTACTCCATTTATTTCTAAATTAATGAGTGATCTGTGCCGGCTGTTGCAAGTAAAACAACTCCGCACCTCCATTTATCATCCCTAAATTGATGGACAGGTTGCACGTTTTAACTAGACACTGAAGAGGATGCTACACCGAGTGGCAGATGATAACGGTTGAAACTAGGATTAACTTCTTGCATATGTGCTCTTCGCTGTTCAAGAAACACCAAAAGCCTCCACAGGTTTCACGCCATTCGAAGTCACAGCACAGGGGGAACAGTGAAAGCTATTCGACAGACCGGCACAACCTCGCGAGTTCATGCCCGGCGACCGAATGCTTCTCTTAGTGCCCAGCATGAAATGTTCCTGGCCTGGTGGCAAGGTCACCATCACCATCAAGCTGCATGTTGGACCAGTGAATACAGACTGCAATAGCAGGGTAAGCGAAAAACGTAAGGACGAAGGACGTAAGCTGGTGCAAAGAGGAGAAGAGCTGACCCCAACCCAGGCACAACAGCTAAATAAGCTAACAGATGAGTACCAAGATGTGTTCTCCTTCATGACATCAAAACTCTCCCTGATGCGATAATACGACAGCGCCCCTAGAGAGTTCTGGAGGCCCGCCATCGCACGATCGAAGACAAGATGGATAAAATGCCACAAGCCGGCATCTTTGAGGAATCAGCCAGCCCCTGGTCCAGGCCCGTTGTGGTGGTACCCAAGTCCGACTCCATCTTTCATTACGACTTCCGGCGATTAAACCAAGTCTCTGACTTCGATGACTCTGAGTCTCTGAGTTATTCATGAAGAATCACACCTGTTTGAGCACCGTCTCTGTGTCTGTCAATGCCCCGCTGCAAAAGTGCTTTACAATATATATGGTTTTTAAAGAAAGCCCTGTGTGAAAACTATTTAAATATTTATTGATGCATATGCATCATATTTATCTTGCACTTTTAAAATATCTTATTTAATGTACACACCAAAACATGTAATAGGAGATGATGAATACATCTTTACAATGTCTATAAAAATCAATTCAATAAAATGAAAAAACAGAATTGTCCATAAAGATAAAGAGTGTGTGAGGATTGTTTTATCACGATTGTTAGAAATAAACAATATTTGTATCCAACAGTTCAACAGCACACAAATGAGGAGAGAAATGACGAAAGAAACCGATAACGTGCTTATTTTAGAAATATTATATTATAGTTTAGTCTCTTGTAAACACATTATTAACCCACTTCAACACAACCTTTTTTTTTTTAACATCAATATAAAAGTTCTTTTGCAGTTGCTGGGATTTTGTGGTGATTGACAAAGCGGCGTGTTTGCCTGAAGCAGCTGCTTAATGAAAGTGTGAAAGTGTGCACCGCCGTCGTTATTGAACACACACACACACACACACACACACAGAGGACAGGGAGAATATGAAACCGCCCCTGAGTGTGCACAGGGTTGTGTGTTACAATTAAAGCGCGAGTGGGATTTCCCGTTACGAGCGAGGTGATCTCTGCATGAGGAAGACGGGGATAAAGTTCCAATGGTTTCTCATGCAGGAGAAAACGCCACTGGCTTTATTTACATCTGTCACAGGGGTTTCATTTAAACTGACTGCAGAAATAAAAATCACTGACATAGCAGAGGGGGATTATCAATACACCTCACACACAACCATGAGAGAGAGAGAGAGAGAGAACCAGGCTAACAATAAAAAAAAAGAAAGAACAATAGAAATAAAAAATGAAGAAGAAAAAAAGAGAACAAAAGAAATGAGCAAAAACAACGGATACAGACACAGATAGATAGATAGATAGATAGATAGATAGATAGATAGATAGATAGATAGATAGATAGATGGTGAAAAAACAAAGAACAATGAAAACGAGGCAGAAGCAAGGTAACAGTAAAACAGAAACGAAAAATGAAAGACAGAATGAAAAAAGAATAAATAGAAAGAAAAGCAGAGTGTGAGGGAGAGAAGTGAAAAGTGTGATGAAAAGAGAAGAAAAGTGTAATGAAGAGCGATGATGAGTGTGATGAAGTGTGACAAAGTGTATAATGAAGAGTGTGATGATGTGATGAAGAGTTTGAGGGAAAGTGTGATATGTGTGAAGGAGAGGAGTGAAGAGTGTGTAATGAAGTAATGAGTGTGATGAAGAGTGTGATGAAGACTGTGAGGGAGTGTGATTGAGTGATGAAGAGTGTGATGAGTGTGACGGAGTGTGTGTTTGACTCTCCTTGTTCAGACATTACAGCACACAGTTTCTCACTCACAGAGTTTTTCATCAGCGCCGTTAGATTCTCAGGAACGTTAGAGCGGCTCTAACCAGCGTCCCGTTCCCGCCGCCGCACCTTCTCCATCACTCAGCAAATGCGCTAAACTCCTAACATTGGATACCAAGCACTGACACTGGAGACTCCTTCCATCAGTGTGTATCCCTCACTGTGATCGAGCTGTTGGTGTGACCAATCAGGATCCAGGACTGGTTCTGCCTCTTCTGCTTATCCGCCCCTTTAGTGGATCACATTACAAAGTCAGAGCTCGACATCGGCTCACTTTCTCAGTTAAGCAAGTGGATGGAGGGAAGGAGTAGAGGAGAGGCGGCGAGTGATGAGGCGATGACGTGACCTCCTGTGATCTGCTCGCTCTCAGAGCTGGAGGTTAATCCCCTTTAGGCTCTAACTGATAGGAGATAACGCTGACACACCGCCGTCCAGGCCGTGTTTGGGCAGAATCTGACGCTGTGTGTGCTGAAACGTGAAATTGATATTCAGTGAGTGTGTGGAGTGATCAGCGTGGGGACTTGACTCACTCGTTCACCTCTCACACCTGTTTACACAACAGGAGAAATGCCGGACTGCGTGTTAATGCTTTAAAGAGGCTCCGGAATGCCGAAAAGATCTCCAGCCCTCTCAGGGGACTAGCGGAGAGGTGGAGAAACGACAGAACAGTGAGGTTCAACCACACCGGCATGTGCGCAAGGAAGTCCTGCGCTTCCAAAGAGCGATGAAGGAGGGATAGGAAAGAGAGAGAGAGAGAGAGAGAGAGGGAAATGTTGGACATCTTTAGAAACATCCAAAACCCAACGAGTGCCATGAATAAAAAGAGGAGTGCAGAAACATGGAGAAAACAGTGAATAAAACCAATGGTATAAACAGAAGAAAGAAAGAAAACAAACCTTTATTTTTTTAAAAATGAAAGAAATCCATGTAAAAAGAAGAGAAAAAGAAAGGTAAACAAACAAAACGAAAAAAAGGAACGGAAAGACGTAAAAGGTATGAAAAGAAGAAAGACAGAAAGAAAGACAGAAAGGAAGAGTAATATAAATGACAAGAAAATGAAAGAACGCAAGGTGAAAAATAAACGTGTGGATAATTTCCAGGCATACAAACATTTATTACATATTTATTACATGTTTATTTGCGACACTTGTTGCCCCAATGATAATATAAGCAGCTTGAATTTTATAAGAGAGGGAGAGAGAGAGGGAGAGGGAGAGAGGGTCAGATGACAAAACATTAAGGGGATGCCTCCTGAGACGTCCTGCTTTGTAAATTTATTTTATTTACATGTAATTATTATAGCCATGTAATTAATATTCAGTTATTAAAAGTGTCTTGTTATTATTTCTTAATTAAATGTTTGTTATTCACATTAGATGAACGTGTCATTAATATTCAGTTATCAAAAGTGTGTCATTAATTTTTAGTTATTTAAAGTCATTAAATATCATTGATATTCATTTATTTAAACTGTCATTGCTGTCAATAAATTTGGGGAATTAATAGTGTGTCATTAATCTTTAGCACAGATACATGTACACTGAGACAGAAAGAAAAGCAGGTTAGAACACTGAACGATAATTGGCACAGACACACACACATCTAAAACGTGACACAGGATCAGGAACAGGCTCAGGCAGTTAGTCGGGTGATTAACAAACAGGGTGGCAGAGGTCACGGTGTGTTATGGGACATGGAGATCTGAGCAGATTCCGGTGATACCATGACACAACCTCCCGAGGAGCTCACCCTGGGTGCTGCATCCGTATGTGGCCTACCTCGGGGACATGGACTAGGTCACTCTCGTTGCACAGAGGGAACCTTATGAGACTTGTCTCTCAGGCCCTGAAAAACTTCCTGGTTGACATGTTCTATCCTGGTTATTGGATTAGGGGTATTTCCCCATTGTGAGATGTATGGTGACCCAGAGCCTTTTTCAAAAAACCATAAAAGCAGGGGCAAACATGCCCAAGATGTGGGTAGACCTCCCAGGTGGGACATAGGGACTTCCATTGGTCACCACCACAATGGTGGTGTAGCATTGAAGCCCTGGAAGGAATGTGATGAGGCCAGGTAGAACCATAGGCAGTGCAGCCTAAGCAATGGCATAAGCTGGTCTAAAGGGAAGGTGTGAGGTTGCTTGGCCTTGGCAAACATGGCACAAGAAACAATATAATGTATGTCTATAAGCATGCTTCAAGAAGGTGATAATGCTTTCCAGTGCTGAAGCACATGTAGTGTGGACCCAGGTGATCAGGTTTACCACTCAGGTTGTCAGAACAAAGATCTGATTAGGAAGGCAGGTGGGGGAAACGTGCTGCCCTTAAGCACTTGGGTAATTTTTGTCAAGGCACTCACAAAACACAATGAGGGTAGAATGGGTTTAGAGCTTTGGACTTTGTTCTTGATGGGGAAAAGTCATGACAAGGAGTTTGCCTGTTTGTTTTTTGAATCCAGGCCAGTATGACAACAATGCCCACTGAGTTTGGAAAGACAAGGCTGGTTCACAGACATTCAGGATTCTTTTGATCAGGAAAAGAACACTGTGACGAGCCCTGTGGCTGAGCATGTCCAGGTCATAACTCCACTTGGGGATGTCTCTCTGCTCTCCGAGTGATCTCTACTGTGCACATGAGTTGTTTCAGGTAATCATTAATCTGCTTTAAAAGACCGCAGAGAGACTCAGTCGTCGCAGGAGTATCACCATTGTGTGTCTCTCGTTTGCTTCCATGCAATTTTCTCAGGTATCTGTCTATGACCCTGCTTGTTTTTTGGATTTCATCTCTCATCTTTGCTCTTTGGATTGTCTTTGTTATCTGGATCGCTGCTGTGTATGACCTAGCCTGTTTATGGACTTTCTGGATTTGAACATTACTCTTGGCACCCTGCCCGCCTTTTCAACCTCTGCCCCGAGCCACGCATTACATTTTCGCTCTGCAATCTCTGTGAGTGTGTGCTTCCGCTCTCATCCAATGAAGAATTTGTAGGTAGGAATTTATTCTGCTTGTTCAGGACACTTTTTGACTAAGAGATTATCTTTTGTGAGAGTGCTCACTGACTCTGATCAAAGACTTACAATACTTTGTCTCGTTGGCTATACACCACTGATCCCCAACCACCGGGCAATGGACCGGTACCGGACCGTGGATGATTTGGTACCAGGCCACATGGAAAGAATCGAAAATATATTGAAAAATTATCAGATAGATTCCCATTTGCTTCCGTTACACACATCAAAACATGTGATTTACATGGTACAAACCCATTCTGTATAATAAATGGGGCCTTACAAGCATGTTTGAAGCAACTGACGTTCTGGATTTAAATCAAGGTGGAATATCGTAAAAATCCTGCTTCCATTCCCAACAATCTATTTTTGTGAGATGGGTTATCTGCAAAGACAGCAACAAAAACGGAATTACAGAGCAGACTGGACATGACGAATATATTACAGGTGTCACTGTCCCCCATCCAGTGTTGGCGGACGTTACTTTTTAAAGTAAATAATTACATTACAAAATTACTGTCTTTAAAAAGTAATCAGTTACATTACAGCGTTACTGTCTGATAACAGTAACTAGTTCGAGTACTTTTCCATTGCAGAAAATGAAAATTCCTTTGTGATTCCTCATGCATGTTGTTTTAGTCAAGACCTTTATAATTATTCTACCATCATCACTCAGCGAAGTTTGGCCCATAATCTGTTAACTACTAATACCCCTATCTCACCTACGCGGTTTCGTGCGATGGCCGTAAGTACTGTTCATCATGATTCACCGCGGGTTTTGGCGCTGTGATTAGGTTTCCGTCTTTCCGTGCGTCGGTCCCCACATAGTCAAACCTCATAGGTGAGATAGGGGTATAAGAGCAGGAATAACAGAGGGGTGTGGGTTATCGGGGGCGGGGCTTGTAGGACAACTTTCACACACGCACACTAACGGATTGGGAATGACTGCTGTCTGGCTCACAGATTACATAAATTGTCTGAATAACGGATTACATTTTGGAAAAAAAAAACTAATTAACTACGTACTTACATTCGTTACATCAAAAAAAGTAATCCAAGTAGTCTAAAGCAGTACATCCAACACTGCCCCATCTCATCGAAGTGAAACAAGCTCAGAGCTCACAGATTCTGCGTTATGGCATGTTATACATATTATGCACTTTATTGTGCTTTGTTACAAACGCGTGATGGGTGGTCTGCAGAAAACTGTCCTGCATAAAACTGGTCCGTTGTCCAAAAAAGGTTGGAGACCACTGCTCTACACTCACTACTTCCAGGTTTACAGAATGCCGCGTATGTCATTCTCGCGACATCACAGGGCATTCCTTATTCACCCAAGGGTAACCACTACACACAGATTTGCTACAGCTCATCTTTGCCTGCCTACTCATTGGTTAAAAGTGTTTTATCTGTCACTTTGTTCAATAAATTCTTTGAAACTTTTGTTCACCTTGGAGTCCGTTATTGGGTTCACTTCTCAGTTCTGTGCCGCCAGTGACAAACACAAAAGGATGTGCTGCTCCATCCAACTGCTAGCAGGTTATGATTCCTAAAATCAAAATTTTCTTTCATTTCCTCTTGAAAAGGGCAAAGCAAGATTGACTTTGGTTTCTCACCAACCCTCTTTCATAATGTGTCTCCTACCCCACATCCAGAGACACCTCGCTTAAAATTGAAAGGTTTTGTGTTTGTCTTTCAGTTGGGGGCAGTTTTGATTGTATTCTTTAGATTGGTGAAGGTTTCATTGTTGGCTGTGCTCCATTTGACTTTGCTCCACAAAGATGATTTGTATGGAAATATTTACCCCATGGCAGAGTGTCATGCACATACCCCTCCACAGCCAATGAAGGGGGTAAAGAGGATAAATTAGACTTTGCAGTGGGTCTTATGTAGCAGCCCTGTGGTCCAGTGAGAAGAGGGAGACCCATAATGAAGGGCTTGCTAAAAACCTCTTTAAATCACTAGTACACAGGGTGAACATTGGGAACATTGAACATTGCTGGTTATCAGACCTCTTAACAGTAGTGGATATGAGGAAGACACAAGGAGTTTGGAGACATTGGAGAATGCAAGGAGCCAGGCACTATCATGGAGGTGGACCCAAAAAACCAAGGATGACGGGTTACTTTGCTGTGACTGGAAAGGAGATAATTTTCTGGTGTAGGGTGTAACAAGTAGTTGGGGGTGCACTTTGTAAATATAAATATGAGTAGGTCCCCTCTCAATGGCTTGGATTCTTAGAAGATAATGTAGTAGAAAAGTGGGAATGTTAAGCTTGGCGGCAGTGTCCAGATCTATAAAGACATTCATTGAGTATCTTTATGTGAACACTTAAAGTGAAAGACTGATCAGATCTAAACTGAGAAGCACTCACCAAAGATGGCACTATGGGAACTGCTACAGGAAAGTAAATTGTACCACAACGTAAGTGGGTTATCCACAACAGAAAGAAAGATGAAATAAGGGTAAACTCTATAAGGGTAAACATGGTTTGGCGCAACTACATGGGTTCTGGATGGTTACTGATGTTAGTCAATGCAAAATTGGAGGTTGAAAGCAACATGATCAGGGCAGATGGCAAGGTTGAGCAGAGAGTCTAGGGAGTCCATCCGGGTTTAGCCCTGACAAAAGAAGGCTTTGAGTGCCTGTTCATTTCACCCACTGCCAGCCACCTGGGTGTGGAACTCCAGGGTATTATCCCAAAACATTTCATTACCCCTTCGTGACTACAGAAAGCTGCTCGCCGATTTCTTGCTCTCGGCAGTGTGATCCAACACCTCCTTGAACAATTTGATGAAATGGTCATGAGAGAACAACAGCTTGCCACTGTGAATCAAGACAGCAATAGTTTATGAAATGCCTTACCGCTAAGGTAAAATGCTTGTAGTAACATCTTCTGTTGGTCCTGGCTACCAAAATACAGAGGGCCCTGCATTAGAAAGACGAGGCAGTAGTGGCTCAGGCAGTTGAGGATCTGGGTTGCTGATCAAGGGTCAGGAGTTTAAGTCCCGTCACTATTGGGTCTTTGGGCAACATTGTTAACCCTACGCCCCATACTATCTAGGCAACACATGCAGTGCAAGTGCTAAGCCTGGGTAGAAAAATGAGAGGGTTGCAAAAGCAAGGAAAAACCATGTGCCAGTTCTTGCCAATTAAATGATCCCATGTGGCAACCCCTAGGATAAAAGAGGCAAAGTAAAATAAAAACTCCAGTAGAAAGCCCATGCAAAATGATGTCCCTCCTTGATGGGCGTGCAAATAAAGCATTTGTTGTCCAAGCTAAGATACTATGGCTGATAAGTGAGTGTTGGTAAGGATATCTAATGATCATATGTTGAACCCACCAGTTTTCCTTGAACAGCTATAGTATGACAGCAATTCTTCATAATGAATTTGTGTTCAAAGTATGGTTAAGTAGTGTGTGGTAGTGACTGGGGACAGGTGTGAATGTTCAGAACTTGAGTGTTTTATTTCCTAAACATACATACATACTGTACATAAAGACACAAAATACCTAAAAAGATTAGGACAGCGATAATCAAATAGAACCACAAACAAGACAATGATGAGTGTGCAGAACCACCACTGCTTACATCATCGGAGCTGCTGCCTACGTCCTTCGGTTGCAACCACTCATGCGCAGGAAGTTTCCAGTGTTCGGAGACTCCATAGAGACCACTGACATCGCGGAAAAAGAACGGAGGGGCGGCGTATTTAACAACATGATGACTGTCTCAGAGGCACAGGGAGTGCAGTGGAACAGCAGGCAAAGGTGGGAAGGAGCATGGAAAAGGGCGGCATAGCAGACAAGGATGACTGGCAGAAGCTGAAGGCTCGGCCCAACAAGGAGGATGGGAAGAAAGCCACTGAGCGTTCTTCTACACCGCACCTAGCTGGACTGTCTGACGTGCAGCCCCACTCAGCTGCCTATCATTTCTACTATGCGCTACCACCAATGCCAGATCCTCCCCTACTTACCAAATTTTAAGCTGGCCTGCCCAGTGACCTGGGGAAAATATCACAAGCCCAGCAGAACGACAGTTAAATATCTCAACTGGCTGTGGGAGAGTACCCTGGGAAAACGTCAAGCGAAAGGAGCTATTTGAACTCCATCAGGGGGCCCTATATCAAAGAGCTCCTATGAAGTAAGGAAATAGGCTCCAACTAGTAATCCCGCGATCATTAACCCAGCAGTTCATGCGCCATTAACATAACCATCCATCAGGTGGACACTGGAGGCTAAAAACCATGTTGCGGCTACTAGAAGACGCCTGGTGGCCCTCCGTGCGCAAGGATGTTTGGCTATTCATCAAGTTATGTAAAGTCTGCCAGAGGCCCAACAGCAGCAGTATGAGGACCAGTGGCTACCGGGGATCAGCAATTCTCTTAGCTCCGCCCATCATGAAACCCTGGGGACAACATCGGAGGAGCTATCGCGGGGCGGACCACTAAAGGGACCATTGGCTCGAGAGCATTGACTGTCTATCCACTCCCGACCAAGCAGCATCTACTTTCTGTCACAACCCAAGAAACACAGCGGAGGAAGAAACAAACCACCCAGAAAGTGAGGAAGTCAAACAAGCCAGCTCCATCAATTCCCGGCGGTACAAGGTGCACGTGCTACTGGGCGAACTGGTTTGGCCAAAAGACTCACTCTCCGCCGCACATCAAAATTCTCTGCCAAGCTAGCGCCCAAGTGGGAGGGTCCTGCAGAAATTTAAAATGGGAAAAGGGCCAATAAATGTCACTGTCATGGGGCAACGCACAATAACCTGTAATATAATGTGTTTTTTTGTAAAGGGGATAATACGGACGCCCTCCTCATACGCCAGAAGCTGGGGGAGGGGGCTCTATGTAGCACTGCCACGTAAATGGCACTTTTATAGGGCGAAAGTAAGATTCAAGATTCAAGATTCAAAGAACTTTATTAATCCCAGAGGGAAATTGCTTTGTCTTGGTCATACAGTTGCAT
>JAQQZT010000001.1:31716230-31730125 GCA_030068275.1 Clarias platycephalus
GATTAGCATGTAGAACCACAAACTGAAAGATGATTAGCATGTAGAACCACAAACTGAAAGATGATTAGCATGTAGAACCACAAACTGAAAGATGATTAGCATGTAGAACCACAAACTGAAAGATGATTAGCATGTAGAACCACAAACTGAAAGATGATTAGCATGTAGAACCACAAACTGAAAAATTATTACCATTTAGAATCACAAACAGGACAATGATTAGCATGTAGAACCACAGACGGGACAGTGATTAGCATGTAGAACCAGACACAGGACAATGATTAGCATGTAGAACCACAAACTGAAAGATGATTAGCATGTAGAACCAGAAACGGGACGATGATTAGGATGTAGAACCACAAATAGAACAATGATTAGTATGTAGAACCACAAGCATGACAATAATTAGCATGTAGAAACAAACAGGATGAGCCGCGAAGAACAGGAAGCAGCAGAGTAACAACTCGATGATGAGCAGAAGGCAAAATACAGCTCTGCGCTGGACATGTTCGGCTCTAATTTGTGCGATCGTGACCAGAGTAAGGTGTTGAAATGAAATCTCTCAGCAGTCCATGCGGGTGTTCAGCTGTGTCAGGCCTGTCTGAAAATGACCTCCTCCACATTTCCTAGCAGCATTTATAGCTGCTCTTGCATAAGTGAGGCCAGGAATTAGCTTGTTTCACAGACAACATCGAATGTAAGTGTAAGAAGGATAAAAAGTGTGAGGTGTTGGTCCTGACAATAACACACTGTAATCTATGGCAAATAGCCGTGCTCTGACTAAATACAGGAGATTCTTCACTACATTACCTCTAACTGTAACTGGAGGGAAAATCTACATGGATCAAAACAGAGAGATAGGGGAAGGATAAAAATAATAGATAAATAAAATAAGGGAAGAAAAGAAAGAAATGTATACAAGAGATAAAGAATGAAAGCACACAAAAGAGAAGAAAATAAAAGAAATGTATATAAATGTATACAAATGTATGTAAAATTCTAAATTCTATAAAAGAAATGTGTACAAAATAGGAAGGAAAGAGCGAGAGTGCAAGAAAGAAAGAAAAAGGAAATTTGAAAAAATTTAAGAGAATGCAAAAAAAGAAAAAAGGAAGAAATCATGCAATGCAAAGAAAGAATAAAACATACATGCATCAATACAGTAAGTCCCCAACTTACAAACATTCACAGATGCGTACAAATCAAGTAGCTCACGTGTATTATACAAAAAATAGATACTGCAGTGCATCAGTCTGGTACATTGTATGTGTGTGTGGGGGGAAACAAGTTGGCCTGTAAAGCTGTCCTGATGGTGAATAATGCTAATTTTGGAGTTCACAGTCCAATACAGTGGAAAACAGCTCTGAGAGCGAAAGAGAAGTAATAGAACACATCAAGATGGTTTTTGGAATTATTTTGTCTGTCTGTTTGTTTGTTTGTGCACACATCACGTAAAAACTACTAACGAATTTTAAAGGGGTTTTCACAGGTGTATTTGACCAAGCTTGATGTAACATACAGACTTTATTTCATTGCAATTGGCCCACGGAAGAGAGGATATGCTCATCTGAAATTGTAAGGGAAAACACCCTTATGTCATAAAAAAAATTAACCTTGAAAAAAAATCATTAGTTCATCTAAAAAATTTACAGTTTCTGGCGCTGTTTCACAGACAACACCGAATGTGTTGGACAACAAATTTTTAATACGCACTTACGAGTGTGCAATTGAAATCTAATTAATAAATGAGATTTCACACCTTCATTCACTTAACAAATAAATGTTTTTGTTTATTCCAAAATTCGACAGGTGGCGTTGCAAATTTTAAAAATCAATTTAAAATGCACTCATGAGCGTGCATTAAAATTCCACATGAAGAAAGTCGCGGACAAATCTAGTACAAAATAAAAAGAAAGAAAGCACACAAGAGAAAAAAAAACAGAAAGAAAGGAAATGAATACAAAATAGAGATAAAGTATAAAAAATGTGTACAAAATAGGGAAAAAAGAAAGAAACAAGAAATTCAACAAAATTGCGTAAAAGTGAAGGAACAAAAAAAGAGGAAATAAATGGAGAAATATGTTACAAATAGAAATAGAAACATTATTTTTGAGTGTTTTATTCCTTCACCTGTCTGTTTTTGTGTTTTTTGGCATAAAAGATACGTTCCACAAATGAAAGAGAGCCGTTTTAATGAAGCTGGCAGATGTCTGAGAATAAGACGTCTGCTGATGCGTCTCACCTGAACCCCGGAACCGTGTGTGTAATGTAACGTGCCAGATCACTGCAGGCTCTGGGTATCGAATGTGAATGAAAACAGGAAATCTCCCATCCTGAGGATCTGGTTATATTAGCAAAAGCTAGCTTAATCACCGGTACTGCATGCGTTCATAGATTCATGACTTCTGTAGATTTTTTACGGATTCACGTGAGTCTCCCGGGGCAGAGGTATAAGCTAAGACTCACCTCTACCGTGCTATCTGTACCCCAGGGTGTTTTCCTCCCCCCGAAATCGCCCTTGACATTGCTGTGTTGCAGAGAAATGTAAATATTTCAAGGAAAGACGGCTACGCTTGCAAAAACACACCTCGAGATGTGCGTCCTCAGCGGGAAGCCTGAAAGGTAGAGAGAGACGTGAAGAGTCAACTTCAAGCCATCGTGCAAGGCGAGCAGCAAGGAAGAAAGAACTCCCTGGGGCATGTAAGTGCTTCCATCCTCTAAAGACTGTCTCAGAGAAATGACAGAATAAAGACGAGACTGAGATAACTAATACATCCAGCAGGACGGAAAGACGGGATACAGCAGGACTTGCAAATGAGGGTACCTTCGCTTGTTCGTCAAAGGTGCAACCAAAATACTGTCTGACCAGCAGGGCAATGAGTTACATTCAAATATTAAAGTACAGTCATAAAATTATTGGGCTTGGTTTGGTGCAATTATTTTCAATTATGTGAACTCATTATCCCAGTCAGGGTTGAATTGTAGGTGGGGGCGATCTCAATCAGGAATGCTGGGTGCAAAGCAAAGGGATACACCCTGGATGGTCTGGTGGTCCGCTTCACAGCCTCACACACATTTGAGCATTCATCTACAAACAGTAGGATTAAGAACAGCAACAGAAATGCAAGCGCTATCATCAAAGGATCATGAATTTTAATCCAACATAGCAAGAAAGGACATGCCATCTATGGCCAAGGGGTCCTAGGGAGAAAACTGCCTCTGCAACGCACAAGTGGGTATGATGTGTTTCTCTCTTTCTGGTCAATTGGACAACAATCTTGGACGTCTGCGAGATCATGCAAGAGTTTGTTACACCGCCCTGTGGCTAGCTGTCATGGTAGCAGATTTTGAGAGGAACTGATTCAACTCTAAGAATGTTTTTGAAAGGTCAAGGGAAATTCGAAAAACCCAGAGGAAATGCAGACACATCAACGTTCAGGATCAAACTGGGGACCCTGGATTTCTGAGGTGCCAACCGTATCTGCTGCACTTCTGTGCCCGCACTTCCAGGATTCTAGAATTACGAAATATAAAGTATGGGGGTCTGATGAAAGGCACTTTTAAAGAAATGCAAACAGAACTGTACCAGTTTGTAGTACAGTATCTTCTACGACATCTATGTCGGCTTGCAAACATTTTGAATCCCTTGCGCAGCGTTACACATCCACCTTCGCCCACATAAAAAGACGCTGATGATTGACAAAAGAGACATAGTATGCTCCTCCTACTCAAACATCACAGCTAATTTTGCTCCCTTGGCCCCTTTACCATGGTAACTGATCCTGATATCCTGATATCGCAAAGGCTTTTCCTGTTCCTGTGCCACTTGAAACCTTCTGAAGACAGTTTTACCCCATGTTTGAAAACGTTCTGATCACTGCTTTTCCAAGATTCCTCTTTAGTTAGGGAAAGTTCCAGTGACTTACCAATCAGACTCAGAAAAGAGATGCCCAACCATTCCATCCTCATCTACCTTGAGATGTACTCGAGTGTAGAACACGATCCATAGGGGGAGTCCTTGAGTTTTACTTAGGAATTTTCTTACCTGTCCAACCTCCCAGGTTTTTTAGGTTAGAGTTGTCATGCATGTGTAAACACAAAACAATTATTTTACTCTACAAACAAATGACCACCAAAAAAAACCACTTAGATGTGTGTGTGTGATCATGGATACGATGAAGTTTCATCTCTTGTAAGGACAGGCTTACTTAACATGGAGGGAAGGAGTCTCCAATGTCAATGCTTTCTAACAGTTAGAGGTAAAGCTGTGAGGACACTTTGAGGTTTCTCTGAAACATGACAAATTGTGTTTATCGTATTAACTTTAACCCTTAAAACCCAAGTGGCCCAGATACGTGCCCGGCAACTCAGCATCGGTCAATGCTGATTAAAAAAATATACGTGTTTATATAGAAGTCTTTCTGGAGTGTGTTAACGGGGAGGTTTCAGACTTTAAACTGTGTATTTGGGTTTTTCGGATATATCAGGTAGAACAAAGGTTATCATTGCTTTTATTAAAAAAATCTGCAAGACTTTGCACAGGTCCTGTCTTGTCACAACCCTCCCATTTTCTAACAGTGCTTGGGACTGGTTTGGACCGGGCAGTGGCAGGGGTATATGGGGTGTAGGGTAACAGTAGCAACATGGCAGTGAGGGGGCTTGAACCACTGACTTTCCGATCAGCAAAAAGTCTAATTGGCCAAAATGTCTAAATCCAGTCCTGTGCTCTAAACTATTTTTTTTAAAATATTTTCCTGTAAAAGCGTTCACTGTTGTCCTTTTTCGCCATTAATCACTTATCGTAGATTTGATGTTATGTGACGGATTCCTACGTAAGTATAAACAGTAATCCCATAAGAATCTCTAGTATACGGTTAAACGATCGCATCTTCACTGCGGTTGTAAAGCTGAAAACAGATGAAGGAGCGCAGGTCTGATTTAGATTTCATGGCTAATGGGAAACTCGAGAGAGCGAAGAATCTTATGGAACAGTGTGTACCTGAGTCAGTGAAGCAGCGAAGTACTGGACAATAAGCCACAAAATCCCCCCTCAAACACATACACACACACACACACACACACACACAAGCACACACAAACACACACTTTTTGGCAGCCCTTTTTCTGCAAGGTTTAATATCACACACCAGCTTCTCACATCACAAAACCAGAAAGAGCCAAAACTGTGATTTTTTTTTTTTTACCAGAGAGAAATGAACAATGTTTAGAAATCTAACATCGTAAATAAATAATTAGGGAGTAGGCTTTGAACAAGCTTTATGAATTCATTTGACATGGAATAAATGAAAGAGAAATCTGAGAGAGAAAAAACCCAAATAAATCTAAGCATTTTTTTAAAGAACATACGTACCGGATTCTAAGAAATTATTTTCATACAATCCATGAACCTCAAAATCCAAAAGCTGATCAGTTAATTGCATGATTTGGATTTGATTAAAAGGTTAAAAGATTGAATTAAATTAGATTAAATCAAAATTAAATTCAAACAAGCTAAAGATGACATTCTATTTAAATCATGCAACATATTAAAGTATTTTAACAAAAAATAAACATTATGGCAATTCAGAAAACAAAGCAATAATTATAAGCGTCTAATTGTTTTTTAAACTTGACTGATTAAAGGCATTTCCCAGGCAGACAAAACTAACGATGCAGAGATTTAAAGCATTTTAACTATAGCTGCTTTGAATTATTACAAGTTCTGCAAAATAATCTGTAAGTAAACTGTAAGAAATTTCTCATAAAAAATTACTTTAAAGAAATTATACATAAATAAGAAGATAAAAAAATTTACTATTTGTTGGAAAGTCCAAAAGTGATTTTTGAGATTTTTTTTTTCTTCTGCTTGCAAATAATTTTTTTTATTTTCTTGCTTTTACTTTTTTCCCCTCATATCCTTTTTCTTTGGCAAAGCGACACTAATACTAAACTGTACTGTACTGTATGTCATTACCAAAGTGTTTCACCTGAACACTACACATTGACAGAGGTTTACTTAATTGTGTCAAATCTACCATAGTTTTATAAATAAAAGAAGAAAAAAAAAAAACTTCAGTCAAACTTTATACTGATTTCTTTGTGGTACAATGTCATTCATTTCATCAAATTCTACAGAATAAACTGAACTAAATAAAATGTGTAGAAAAACAGATATATATATATATTTTTTTTTTTACAGATGAAACAGGAATTTATGCACATGTTAACTAACCAGTAAAGATCTTTTATGGAAACATGCATATTTTCTAACAGAAATAAAGTCAAAGTAAAAAAATTAATGAGAGTGAAATTCAACTCTAAACTGACCCCTGAAACATCTCATTCACATGTAATTATCCTTATACAATTACAATCCTAATCGGTCTGTTAATCAGACAATCTGCACTTAATTAGGATGATTCACTCAAAATTATCTAATGAAAGACATTTCTAGTGAGTTGTGTGTATCACAATATTCAATTATACCATTATATCAGCTAAAAAGGTACAAACAAATCTGACATTTTACATCAGATAATAAAATTTATTTTTTTCTTGGTCTACAAAAATGCCTCTCAAATAATTATAATGCATTCAAAAAATAGAGATATGTGAAAAAAGAATTTTTTCAAAATTTTTTGACAATTTTGTCAAATTTATTTTAACTTTTTTTATTTATACATTTTTTTTAAATAACATGTCTTCTCTTAAACAGCAGTAATACAAATGTAAGAATGTTTATTTTACTGTTTTAGCCATTACATTTCATTATCTAAAAAATTTACAAAGGCTCCGCCCATTTCTCAAACACATCGACATTACTCTGATATACAAAGTGATTTATTTTACCTTATAAACTACACTAATCAAATTAACCCACTTTGTAGTTTTTAATGTGATTTTCTTATAATCTTTTTGTTTTTACGTTCAGAACTAAAAATCTCCATGAAATGTGGCACCTTATAACCTAACCCTAAATCAAAGCCTACTGCACAAGAATGTTTATCAAAATGCTGATCAACTGTATTAAAGGTCAGAACAATGCATGTTCAACTTATTCTGAACAATGACACATATCCATTTTCACTTGTTTTAATAACAACAGGTAATATTTTCTTGATCATGCAATAAACTAATGATTTTCCAACAAACTTGGAAACAATGGATGTAATCATATGCATGTTTACTTGAACAAAGCCTAATTTACATTAATCAATTACATTTTTGGAAAAGATTCCAATACAGTAAACAGTTGTAAGAAATTCAGCAATCAGCTGATGAATATTAATTGTGATAATATAATTTTAAAATGTACTTATTTGACTGTTAAATGCAAATGATGAAACTTAAGCAGGTACAGAATATAGTTCAAAATGTCTAGCATTTTCTTTTATATGATTAAACTCAGCCAAATATATAATCAACTTTACCAAACTTTTTGTGGAAAAGTTGTACTAATTCCTAGAAATAGTTTTGTTTTGGTGAAAGATCACTGTGAATTTTAGGCTATTTAAGCGTGCCAATAGAACAAAATAAGAATTATGCTTGAAACTAGTAGAAATGTTTACAAATAAGCTTAATAATTTAACATTTTGTGTCTGTGATCATCTAATCAGAACTTCTTAATACATTTGAATGTATCCAAGTAGCTTACATTGGCTTCTACAGATTTATGCTTGGTTAAAAAACTTACTCAAGATATTAGACATATTAAAAACACTGATGTTTATTGTTCTGGGGCTGAATCAGATTTTGTTTATATTTTCGGACACTTGTAGAAGGTGCACATTTCACTGTACTGGATGAGAGTGATTAAAAACCCCAAAATATATTGAATTAATTCTTAGAACAGAAAAGGATTAACATCCTGACCAAATATTTTACATTCATGCGTGTAGCTTTACCTTTGGGTAAAATATTGACAGATGAATCAATCTCTAGTTTCTTCCAAAACACTTTTGTTTATAAGTTTCCTTTTTCCCATTAGCAAATCAGCCAGAAATTAAACGTATGACCACAGTGATCCCGTAGCACAACCTGAATCGAGCTGCAGGTTAGGTACTGAACGATTGCTGCTTTAACACTAGCTGTAAAACTTTCGAAGGGGCAATTGGTTGGAAAAAATCATTTTTATGAATACATTAATGTGCAAATTTTATACACTTCCCAAAAATGACATGGTTAATCTAAGGTTATCATCGTCCACATCACTTTCCACTACAATGTCACCTTTAAACTTGAAACTTTTACTTAAAAAGTGATAACTTGGTCTTAAGGAAAAAGTAATACTTACATGACAGATAAGATTTTAGGCTAAACATTGTGAAACATTTTACTTGTTTAGTTTTTCCACTACAGCCGTGACTTTTTTTTAATATGAAGATATTTTTTTTTTGTAAAATTCAATGGTGATTTAACAGAGACTTGCTGATGTCATTCACAACAAGGTGAGACGCAGGGTATTTACTGGACTGTGATTTTAAGTAGATTTTTATTCCTACAGCATCCTGAAGTGTTTTATTCTTTTTATACCATGGCAATTTCCCCAAAATTATACTTTTTAAATATTTAAATAACATACTTTTTATCCATTTACAGTCATGTTTAATATCATATAACATCCATGAAAAAGGTTACGTCCTGTTTTTATGTACATCAGAGCAACTATAAACAGTTTATTGACAGCTTGAAAAGAAACCACAAAACAAGCATAAACACCTCTGATAAATTGAAAAACTTCAAGTTACACCTTTACCTCTGATTGTGACAAAGCACTGACACTGGAGACTCCTTCCATACAAGGCATAAACACGTAAACATTTCACAAGCAAACTTACACCTTCACGTATTAACAATTACTCCATTTTTTTTTATTAGTAATAATGTGGAGGATTTCAGTCCCTGTAAACACCTCATCAACACCTCCTGACCAATCAGAATTCAGCAGTCAACACTGAATTCAACACTGTAGGAGATTGTTAAATTTACAGTTAAACTAGTTACAAAGTGATGTGTGTGTGTTGTGGCTTTGAAGTAAGATATAGCTAACTTTAGCGAAACACCTGACTTTATTTTTAATGCATTTATGGAAATCAATTTCAGCTAACACTAAAGTCTGTTAGCTTCATTAGCCTTGTAGCTGCAGCGCAAATCTGAGAAAGCAGAACATTTTAGGACAGAAGTAAAAACGTCTATAATTGATATATTTTGTGTGTAGTACTAACCCCAACCAGCAAAAGCAGAGTTAATAGTATACATGTTTATACACATATATATTATTTCTTAAGTTTGAATTTGTCTGTGTGTGAATGAAACTTCCTCTTGGTCTCACGCTTGGTCGGTGAGACTCCTCAGGTCTGAATAACCAGCTTGGGCACTAAATCAGCTCCAAATAACGTTGTTCTACTTACTGTCATCGTGCCGCGGCATCAGGAGGAATTTCCAGGGAGTCCAACACGTCAACCTGTTAATAATCACAAACACAAAGTTCTCACTGCAAATTTAAAAGCTCCAGTTAAGTAATAAAAGTATATTTATACGCACAGATCACCGTGTACACAATATACACACTACAGGCTTTAAATACGGCGTAAGTTTATCATTACTGATGCTTCAAAAATTCATCAAAAGTCTTTACATGTGTTTAAACAACATTACATGATGAAAAATTATTAGTTCACTGTTTAACATTTAACAGAAGCTAATTGTGTAATATTTAATCAAGCTTTTAATCTTTTTTTTCTTTCTTTTTAAGTTAAAAAAAATTCCTTTGTGGCTAAAAACTCTCTCTCAGTAATTAAATAATTAATTACCAATTTATTTTTTTAGTCACAGGCCTTATGTGTCAACCTCTTGCATATGTAAATATGCATATAAAATATTTTATTTAAGTTAGATTATTCAATTATTTAAGTAATTCACTAAGGTTTCAGTTACAAAATATATAATCAGTAACATATACATAAATGTGAATATGCTTATATGTGAAAATCAGTACTCATATACACCCATTGATCTATAGCATATATATATATATATATATATATATATATACACACACACACACACACTCATACAGGTGTACATGTAAGTAGACACATATATAGACAAATATAAATAGACACATATATTCTCTGCTATGAATAACAAATAACAAAAGATACAAATCTCCCTCTCTCTATCTCCCACGCACACACTCACACACACACAGTTAAGATTTCAGGGGGTTGCTGAGGCCTGTCAGACAAGCAAAAAAGACAATCACACACAATGTCAGACGTGGCATAAACAGAAAAATAAACACACACACACACACACACACACACACACACACACACATACTGTACACACAGTGCACATTTCAGAGTTCACCAAAAACGCAGTTGAAACTTTGTGCAAAATGATCGCTCGATTTCTTCGGACTTCAATGAAAAAAACATCAACGAACATAAAAATGTGTAATAGAGCCACTGCGGTTTTTCTATATGATTTGAAACGTTTTGGAAAAACAACACGGGAAATGTTCACTTTAAATTCCAAAAACAGAAATCGACACGAATTTCGACAAACTGTTAGTTAAATAATCCTAAATGCAACTGAAGATTTAGTTCTTTGTACACACCCAGGAATCATTTTCAAAAAAAAAATAAATAAATAAATAAATAAATAAAAAATAAACGCACTGTTCAAAACATTTTTATTTAAATATTATAAATCTTGTATTGGGCCAGATTCCAAATTGTGATCAGCGTGTGTGTGTGTGTGTGTGTATTTTCACGTATTTATACATTTCATTTTAATTTTCTGAATTCTGAATTTAAGAACTAAATTGGTAAGGCATAAAAGTTCATGAAAATGAAAAAAAAAAAAAATTTAAGATGTTCGTATTAAACAGAAAGCAAACGTCAGAAACGGCTGGAAAAAAAAACACTGGAAAAAAAAAACTTCCCTGACAAGCTTTATGAAATGAGACGCATGTGTGCAGACGGTCCGAGAGCTTTCTGTTCAACATCCTTAAAATGGAACTAAATAAAACGGCATAAAAATCAAAAAACAAGAAAATATAAAAATTGTTACATACAGTGTTACAATTATGCGACGGTCACATGTCCAAATCTTTCTCTATTTTAATGTTTAAATCAGACTGAATGATAAAATGACCTGCGGGGCTACATTTCAGTTCCTTTCGTATCTGTTTCTTCCTGGCTGAAGAAGTCAAAAGAAGCGACTAAACATCTGCAGACAGACAGGAAGTAGATTTACGGTTGAACAAAAAGAAAAACCGTGTCCTCGCGTCACCGTCTTGCTCGACATAAACAGTGGGAAATGTGTAGGTAAAGGGCATCTGAGGACAGCGAGGTCTCACGGGGGGACGACCAACCAAACATGTCCACTTAGCTTGATCCGCACACACACACACACACACACACCTCTCTCTTACGCGCACACACACACTCTACATATAACCCGAGAGCTTTTCTAGTAAATGGAGCTACGCTTCGAAATAAAATATTATGGAGTGTGAAATATCTCTCGTATCTGCTCGTAGATCTTTTGTGCCAATTTAAACATAATGACTGAAGAACAAACGTGGGGGGAAAAAACAGACGTGTTTGACTAGCATTTCTGCAACATTTCTGCAACATTTAACTAAAAAAAATGTTACACGATTTGTTTTGACATTTCTGACAGAGTGTCGTTTTCTCTTCTTACATTTCTCGACATTTTAAACCATGAGTAAACTGGTTTAGATATTATTTAAATTAGTATTACATACAACGAAGTTTAATCAGTTGATTAAAATTATCTAACCGTTTAGCTAGCATGAGGTTTTTTTTTAGATGACTAACTAAGTCAACTAGCTAACTAACACATAATTTCTTTCTTTCTTTATTTTTACAAAAAGATTTTCTCCAGAGCAGAAATCTTAATATATTTCTATGATGCTGATCATGTAAATTATAACAACTCTATGTTTTTAACTAAATGCTATTAAATCAATAAAAACTACAATATAATATCTCATAAATGATAAAGCGCTCATATATAATACAGTTTGATCCTGTAGGTCTGTATAATGTACAAATTCTCAAACCTGTAGCTTGAGTTTAAAGAAAAAATTAAATAAGCGTTAAACTTCTAAAAGCTAGCGTTAGAGTTTTATTAAACCGAATAATTTGTTGCAAAATATTGTGAAATATTGTGTTTTCTCTGCATATGAGAGGCGACGTCATGTGATTCGACTATTTACCAGGTCTAAAGTGTGCACACACACACACACACACACACACACACTTACATGAAGCAGCATATTTCAGACACACTCACAGCGCCTCCTCACACACCAGACTGGAATAACCACAGTTGCCAGATTGGACTGATTTGCTCCGAAATGACTTCTTTACAGTATAATCCTTTTTATTCCTTCACTAACAGTTACGATTTAAATGCACTTTTTTACCCATTTATAGCTACATGTAATATCGTAGTTTTAAAAGAGGTCGTCCCTGTTGTTGCGTACATGCTTACTCTGCTTCTCTAAAAAAAAAATAATAATAATAATTGTGTCTTTTAAAGATAAGAAAGAAACCTTCACATCAACAAGCGTACATCTATTAATAACCCGTTTACTGTTACTATAGAAACGGTAACGTGTTTGATTTACAAGCAGGACGCTCGTTCGTTTAAACTGCTGCTGTAGAAAATTTATCAGCCAATCAGAATCCAGAAAAAAGCTCATGACCCTCTGCTCTGGTGTTTCATTTACTATTAGATTTAACCCAGAGGAGGCGGGATTTTAAACGCTGTCAATCAAGGTGAACTCTGACCAATGGGAATCCACTCTGCCGAGCGTGTATCTGATCTCAGTGTTGATTTTTTTTATATGAAGTGAATTTGTCTTTTTGAAGCTGAACTTACGAACACGTGACAAGTGTCTCTGTGTTCCGCAGCTCTATGCTTATGTTTCTTTGTTTAACGCGAAGAACGTGTGAGCATGCTCGGGGTAAGCGCATGCCCACCTGCGCACTCTCATGCCCTCCCTCATGCCCTATCTAGTGCCCTTAATCATCACCAGATAACAGGATTTAGAAGTTCGAAAGCACGATTCAGTATGAGGATCTAACAAGTAATGATGCAAATTTGTCATTAATTCAATATATGTTAAAAAATTTCTGCTTGCACATAGCTTTGGAATTGATTTCTACTAAAAACTTTTTTTGTTTTTCTTTCTCGATAACTTATTCTGACAAAAGAAACACAGTTTGTCTTGTTACTGAGGAACGGCAATGTATAAATGCTGATACTGGAGACGTCTTCCATAAACGTTACATACACGTCTCCTCACTGACGACTGATTATCATTAGCTGTAGATTATAGGATCATTTATTGAATTAGCCATTATTTGGACATTTACTAACTTCTACGTTCTACTACGAACGTTCCTGTATTAACACTAGCGAAGTTACCAGAATCCAGTCCTCAGCAGCACTGTGCTAACAGGCTAATCCTGAGGTGATAGCATGTTAATAAGCTAAACAGGACTGTATAAAAGGATTTTGACTGTATTCCAGTTATGCTTAAAAACAGATGCGACGTTGATTTAATCAGGGTTTAATACACTGAATTAGCCTAATAATAAACAATGAGGTTTTTAAAAAGAAACTGAAGGGGGCGTGTCTTTAATGGACGTTGCCATCGCGATCAGTGTGTGTGTGTGTGTGTGTGTGTGTGAGAGAGACTGGATGTGTGTGTGTGTGTGTGTGAGTGAGAGAGACTGGATGTGTGTGTGTGTATGTGAGTGAGAGAGACTGGATGTGTGTGAGTGTGTGTGTGTGTGTGTGTGTGTGTGAGAGACTGGATGTGTGTGTGTGAGAGAGAGAGAGACTGGATATGT
>JAQQZT010000001.1:31741853-31758799 GCA_030068275.1 Clarias platycephalus
GGGGGCGGGGATTGTAGGACGACTTTCATACACACTAACGGATTGGGAATGACTGCTGTCTGGCTCACGGATAAATTGTCTAAATAACGGGTTACATTTTTGAAAAAGTAACTAAATAACTGAGTACTTAAATGGCGGATCTATTGCGTTTGATTACTCGTTACATCAAAAGTAATCCAAGTAGTCTAACGCCTAACACCCAACACTGGTCAACAACAGGTACTGCAGCTAGTTAAATATATATACTGTATATATACTGTGTGTATAGAAATGTGTATATAGGTATATAAGTGAGGGTTTCCTGCACAACTGTCAGGTCAGCACACTTTCCCATGATTGTGATTCCTACTGAACCAGACTGAGAGACCATTTAAAGGCTCAGAAACCCTTTGCAGGTGTTATGGCTTAATTAGCTGATTAGAGTGGGACATTTTGAGCCTAGAATATTGAACCTTTTCACAATATTCTAATTTTCTGAGATTGTGGTTTTGGGGTTTTCATGAGCTGTAAGCCAGAATCATCTCAATTATGACAAATCACAGCTTGAATTATCTTGCTTTGCATGTAATGAGTCTATCTCATATATTAGTTTCAACTTTTAAGTTGCATTACTGAAATAAATCACCTTTTGCACGATATTAAAATTTTTCTAGTTTCACCTGTATGTATATCAGTCATAGTTGTAACATTTTTGTACAAATGACAACGTTTACAGAAATCCATTGCAGGATTTTCGTCAACACTGTCAGACATTAACAGATGTGTTATATAATAATAATAATAAATTATATTTATTTTCGTGAAAACATAGGTTTTGTCTATTAACCATGTGTTTTCTTGTAAATTTCATATAATTATATAATTGTGCAAAATTCAATGCTTCACCTTGAAATAACATTTAATTAGGATAAAAACTAGCTTCCTCTACGTTATTACAAAAATACATCCTTGCTTTTTACCTAAAACCAGTAAAGTAGTAATCCTATTAATAAAATCTTCCTTAGTGTTAAGAAATGTAATAGCTCATTAGAAATACACTATTATGGGAACAATTTACTGAAAAAATAAATATATAAACAGCAAAAATTCCTACCTGACAGTATTGACATTTACAGAATACAGTCACCTCCAGTAAGTTATAAGAGAAGAGATCTTCGAAAGATCCAAAACTATTGGTTATTAATATTAATTATATTAATATTCTACTACGAACTATATTACTTAATTATATTAAAATGAATATTAACAGGAAATTACAAAAACTTAAAACTTTTTTCTGAAGAAAATGTAAAAAATATTTTAAGTAGTGAAATAAAACCTACTTTGGATGTATACATCCAAGAATTTCCTGATGGTGTTGACAGAATTCCACATTATGCTAGCTAACTTCTGAAATGTGCTTAAAATTTATTATTTTAATTAAAAAAACATTTTAATATCATTTAAGAATATGGTATTGACATTTTATGGTTGTGTCCACAGCAGTATCAATGTAAAATCTTTAAAATATAAAAAAATAAAAAGTTCAAATATACAAGAACCGGAGCAATTGAGGCGGGTAAACCCTGGACAGGGCGTCAATTCATTGCGGGGCGCACACACACACTACGGACAATTTGGGAACGTCACTTAACTTCACCTGCATGTCTTTGGACTGTGGGAGGAAACCGAAGTACCTGAAGAAAACCCACCAAGCAAGGGCAGAACATGCAAACAGACACACACTCTGAGCCCTCTTCTCTAATCCCACAGCGCTACCCGCTACATCACGTGCCGCCCTAACTTGAACAATGAAGCTTTATAATTCATTTATTGTTATTAAGAAATAAATATACTTTTTAATTAGAATGTTGCTCTGTTTTTTTTGTTTTTTTTTGGTAAATAATTTTATACATTAAACTCAATGACTTTCTACATGCAGTGAGTGTTTCCGAACATTTTTGGCCTTGACCACAAGAGGTTTCGGGATTTTGGGACAGACCTCAGAGTATAGCTGCCAACTTTTCAGAAAACCTTGGTACAACTGACCGAACAAAACCGAACAAAAAAATAAGAAATAAGGCCAACCTTACACACCAGCAAAACCACCTACATACTCTCCGTCAGCTCCATGTAGGGCAGCAGAGCCATACCACTATTTATATTCATACAAACACTCATGGGCTAACACAACTGATTGAATTGACCAAGCACGGGGAGAACATGCAAACTCCATTTCCAAGGCAGGAATAAAACCCAAATCGTAGCGGTACTAGGCCACAGTGCTAATCACTACGGTATAGCCTATGGTTGGCAACAGAAATAAGGGATATATGGTTATATATTATCCTTAACGATTTCACACAGGACCAAAGAATGCAATATTCCTGGAAAACTGGTTGCATTTTGTAGTGTGAGTGATTTTACTATTTGCATTACTGTATAAAGTTAGATGTGAGCTTTTTTCCTGCTCCCCGTGCAGGAGACCTGAGGTGATGTCCACTAGCTACCTTCCCTCCTCATCTCATATTTCTGAGTGAGAGTCCTACCCAGTCGGTCCCCTGGCTCGCTCACACACTAGAATCAGGGTGACAACAAAGTTAATTACCACCCAAATACCTACGGAAATGAGTTATATAAAACCAATCACGCAAATGTTACCATAATTCAGAACATTTCCTTTATTTTTCCATGTGATCAGTACCGCCCAACAGCAAAACCCCACTCTGGGTCGTGAGTCTCGACCAATGAGAAGCGCAGTCTCTGTTCTCAGGTTTGGTAGAGACCATGACATTGACTTACTGCTTCTATCTAATAACAATCCCCATCTTAGTACTCAGACTTCTAATATTTCCCTCCCGTAGATTTCACTGTCATTCTTAAAAATGAACAAATGGGTACCGTATAAGTTCAATACGAATCAGGTATTTTGGGTTTAAAATATGGGACGATTCCATATTTTACAGGATGGTTGGCAAGCATAGACACAGGGCACCTTGCCAGCAGCTTAAATAAGCTCTCTTTGCAGATTCTACGTGTAAACGGAAAACTTTAGACACATAATGTGCGTGTGTGTGCTTGTCCATCTCTCCTAGTTCATGGCCAGCACGTAAGCGTATCAAGGCAAGGTGGTCACATCAAGTTACAATTATTCTTTATTCTTATTCATTTTATTTATTCATTTGGCATAGACTAATGTGGCCAATTTTTCAGAAAGCTTGGAGTACTTCACTCACTGTCACACATCGTCTATACCGCTTTATCCTGTATTCAGGGTTGCAGGGGGCCTGGAGCGTATCCCAGAAAACTTAAGGCACGAGGCGAGGTACGCCCTGGACATAGTGCCAATCCATCGCAGGGCACACACACTACGGGCAATTTGGGAACACCAATAAGCCTAACCTACATGTCTTTGGATTGTGGGAGGAAACCGGAGTACCAGGAGGAAACCCACCATGCACGGGGAGAACATGCAAACTCCATGCACACAGAGATGGGAACCGAACCCGGACTTATTTGTAGAGAATATTTTTATTTTTATCCTAGTTAAATTTATTTTCTATCTTTTTATTCATATTTATTTCTTATCTATAAGCTTTGATTTTTAAGGTCGTATAAGCATTTCACTGCATATCGATCGTACTGTGCACGACTGTGGAGGTGCAAGGCGACAGTGCTAACCACTACACCACCGCGCAGCTTATGAATATTTATTTACTTATAAGTGATAGTTCTTAGATGAAATCACAGAAAGAGCACTTGCTGTATTATATCATTATCATTTGATAACACATTAAATATGAAATAAAAGTTTTATTAACTTTAAAATAATATTTTCTTAAACAACCACACTTTATTCGAGATTACATTTTAAAAATACTTTTCAGACACTACATATGGTTGTATGTAAAAAAAATAATACTCTATTTCTCTCTTAAAAAAAAAAAAAACACAAACAGCGGCCATTTTGAATTCAGCTCTTCCGCCTTTCGTGCTACCCATAATGCACCGCGCGATCGGACCGGTCCGCCATGTTTGTGTATGACTTCAGCGCCGTCTTTACATAAACCCACTGTGTATCGGCTCGAGCCTCAAAATACAAAAAATATACACACACACACCGTCGTTTGTGTATCTGTCCAAATGCACCTATCCACGGTTATAAGGAAACAAACACCCTGAAGACACCTGCCGTCCGGTGTGATGGCGGCCAGTCCCCGAGGTATGAGACACAGCCAGGGAAATGTGTTCACCTTTACCGAGACAGAGCATGTTAGCATGATGATTTTTCTTGCTAGTTAGCATGACGGTTTTTTTTAAAACGCTTTATAATAGTGGAGAGGTTCTTTTATTAGAATCACAAGATGCATAAAAGAAATATTTATATTCTAGAATGTTCCAAGTCTTGATTTGAAGTGTAGAAAGCTTGGGTTATGTCCGTGTTCGCGAATTGTTGCGTAAATCTATTGTACATTTCGGCTCGGAGGGGGGGGGTCACTCGGGTAGTTTCGTGTCTTTTCGGAAATCTTCGGAGATTCTTATTCGTTCGTTTTCGAATCCGTAATAAGAGTCAGTTTAAAAGGCGTGAAGGAGACTCGACTGCTCCAGCTAATGCATGACAGATAATGATTTGTATTGATTAAATAATGCATTAAAATGTGTATAACTAATGGAATTAAACGTCGTTGATGGTTAAAGAGTTTGTAGAAACAGTTAAAAGGTTAAAGCTTTAATGTAATCTGTGATATTATTATTATTATTATTATTATTATTTCAGGTTGAAGTCGATGTACATGTCCGTCTTTCATTAAAATTCACTTATAGCACTTCAGCGCTGTTATTTCAGCCAAAGTGAAAATATGAACTAAAATGTTCAGTTTAGCTTTTCTAATTAATATCTATTGGTGCAGGTGTTTGTTAGTGATGGGAAGTTCGAATAATTTTAGTGACTCGCTTCCTTGAATCTCGTTCATCCAAATAAAGGAATCTTTTTTTGAGTCATTTAGTTCATTTTGCTTTTTTGATCAGAAATAAAATAAAATGTTGCATTTTCAGTAAACAGACCCCCAACACGTCTACATACACAGATTTTGGCTATAGTTCCAGTAATGAAAATATTACAATGCAGCTAAGGAGATATTATAATAAACAGAATGAGTAGTTCACCTCTCATATCTTCTGGTCCGAGTCGTTCGTTCTTTTGAATCTATTGCACCGCATTGCGTCTATGAGAGTCACGTGACAAAGGAACAAACAACTCGGAGTAGAAGAGTCATTGCGAAAGAATCACTCAATTTTGTTTCCTGTACATAACCTACGGGAGGTTTTGCAATAATTTGAGCATGTGCACCCAGTACAAAATGAACGAATCACTCGTTCTTCTGAGTCACGTTAAAGATTCGTTCAAAAAGAACGAATCGTTTATGAACGACCCGTCACTAATGTTTGTTTACATTGTGCGAGTAGCTTATGAGAATCTTATTTTGAAGTAGATTATTAAATCTGACACATAACTGTTCATAACGTCGCTTTTACTCAACTTTTTCATGTCACTTATGGTGCAGGTTAAACTTCTGGCAGAGATCTAAGGACTGCAAAAGTCTCATTAAATTCTGTCCAGACAGTTCTGTGTGATGTTGCGACAAAATCTGGCCAGGCAGACATACAGAAATTTTCTGAGACTGGTTTCAGTTCCTCCAAGCAGTCAGTTTAAAACGTGTTAACTCGCTGAAGTAGACGTCGTATGAAGTAGACCTGGCTAGTGGATTAAAGAAAATCAAATAAAATGCTTTATATTGATTGAATAATGCATTAAAGTGTGTTACATGGCAGGATGGTATTTTGAACTGGACCAACTGTCAACATTCAGATCTTTTTAAGTGCGGGAACTGTATAAATAATACAATAAAGGTACGTTTATGGAAGGAGTCTCTAGTGTCGGTGATAAATAGGGACGGGAATCGGCAGTCACCTCACGATGCCATTTCATCACCAGTAAACATGGCGAATCGATAATTATCAGGATTTTATAAATATCAGATTTTTTAAATTACTATTTTAAAAAAGTTTAATGATTGATTAAATGTGGCCCGTTCCTCAAAAAGCAGGCGCATCATTTAAACGAGACAGAAAAACTTTAAGACGTTTAAGAGTTTAACATCTCCGTCCTACGCCGTAACTGTTAATATTTTTTATACGAACGTGGAAAATAGTTCACTCCTACCACACGGGATGAAAATGTGTAAACAGTTTGTTTACCTGTAGAGTTAAAAAGAAAAAGTGACATTTTACCACCTTGAGATTTTAAACTGATTAGCGATCGCGGCGTTTTGAGACTTGTGTAAGTGTGCGTGTAAAGATCGGGTTTGAGTCTAATTCACGCACAGTTTGGAGAGAAAGACGGATCGAAGGCTTTTTGTTGATAATGTAGCGCCATAAGACCAGCGTCCCTGTTGGATCGTTTATATCCGAGGTTGTAATCCATGATTTTGGAGTCAGTGTGACGATGCGCCAATCACCACACAAAAGAATCGCGATTCATGACTGAATCGATTTTACTTCCCCTGTCTCTAAGAGTAACGCTGAAACAGCTGAAACATAGCAGATTCACACCGTGTTCAGACGTTAATTCCGCATGCGTGTGATTATTGCAGACGAGGAGTTCGATGAGTTTGATAAACCAGGAGCTGAGAGATCGAGGAGACGAAGAGGAGGAGATGATGATGATCTGGACAGGTGAGCAAATGTTTACTGCGGTCTGTTTCACTTACCTTAAAGTAAAAGTACATTTTTGTTTTTTTTATGCCGTATTTTTCCGACGTCGCTCCGTAAACAGGGAAGGAACTCGGATGGACAGGAGGAACCAAAACCTTTTTGTCTTTTGTGGAGCCGTCTTTTGAACGATTTTGATGATGTCAGTTTTTCGATTCGGATTTGATTCGCACTTTTTTGCTGGTTCGGGTCAGCTTTCAAATGTTATGCAGAAAACGCAAATCTAGTGTTAATTTCGTCAACGAAAATATTGACACAAAATATCGGTCAACGACTTTTTTTTTTAGACGAATTGAACAGGGACGGTGACGAAATCAGCATGAAATATTGTTGACAGAAAAAAAACGAGACTAAAATGTGGTTTAAAAACTAACAAAACACCTTTTTAAAAAAAATGTCTTTATTTTCGTCCACATTTAATTTTCGTCCCGATACGCTGTTCATTCATTTCGGCGCGAGCGGCGGTGTTTCTTTAACTCTTCGTCTTCACAGCAGTGTTTAATATTTTAAACTGTGTAAATAATTATTTTGTGAAAAACTGTTTTTGCTAGACTTGATCAACTGTAGGGTTAATTAATAATAATCTAATGGATAAAATGTTAGGTTTTTATTGACTAATACTAGACTAAAATTCACAGATTTTTAGTCGACTAAAACTTGACTAAACAAAAATAGGATAAAATTGACCAAATATGATCAAAACTAACAGGGACGTTTATCCCAGACTAAGGCCAAGACTAAAATATAAAATAGCTGACAAAACAACACTAAGCAAATCGCTCCCCTCTTCAGGTGTTTGTCTGTAACTCACATGTTTATTAACTTGGACACTGGACGAGGACGCACTTGCAGTTCGACAGCCTCTTTAAAAATTCCGATCAAAAAGTCTTTTTTTTTTTTTTTTTTTTCTTCTTTTCAAGAAATTGAAGGTGAAAAGAATTTATTATCACTAATTAACGATAAATACATTTTCGATCGACGTGTTTAAGAGTCAGTTAAGAAACATGTCTGGAGGGAAAAGTCAAAGCAGAGGATAAAAATGTAAGAAATAATGTCGCGGACAAGAAAATGTGACGTGAGGAAAAAATGCAAACGAGCAGAAACGGAACGTTAAGGCGAAAAAAGTGCGAAACATTTTGTAAGGAAACTTGAATCTAAACATAAAAAAAAGGAGTGATGAACTTCAAACTTGATTAAAATGACAAAATGACTTTAGCGTCTCCTGATGACATTTTGTTTCTTTGGTGACTTTTCAGGAATTGATTTAACATTTGCGAAACATTTCGAAGCGCCGCACACGGCGACGTCTTTACCTTTCATGCGCCGTCACATTCGTGTGTGTTTTTTTTTTTTTTTTTTTTTTTTAAGAGCAATTTAGAGATTTTTAGTGCCTTTTTTTTTTTTAGTGATCTGTCTGACACGACTTTCTGCCTCCGCAGCGATTTGGAAGGCGACCTGCTCGAGGAGGACTGGCTCTCGTCTAAGAAGGTAAGTGTACGTGATAACGAGAGTCACGTCAGATACGGGAACGGGCCGAGAGTTAAACGTGTCCGATCCTCCCGCAGAACCCGTCGGAGCTGTCGGACGAGGAGCTTAACGACGACCTGCTGCAAAGCGACGAGGACGAGCAGGACACCAGGTTCGATACGAGTGCTCAGTGCTCGCCGGGCGGAGCGGCTTCAGGCTCTCAGCGCTTCTATTTACATTATTATTGTTGTTGTTTTTATTCGTTTGTTTATAATCATTGTTTTACTGTGTGTGTGTGTTTTAGTGCGCAGGGTGCAGTAGTGAGTCTGAACGCGACATTGGGTTTCAGCGAATCGTACGAGCTCCAGGAAGACGATGTTTACGCGGCGGACGAGTACGGAGGAGCGTCTGCTGCGGGGGGGCAGATGGAGGGGGGGGAGGAGGGGGCGTACAGGGCAGCGGAGTACGGAGGAGAGGAAGAGGGAGTGGAGTATAACGCAGGAGGAGACGAAGACGAGGTGCTGGACCTGCAGATCAACGAGCCGCTCGACGACGAATTTCAAGTGCGTTCTTTAATCTTTTTTTTTTTTTTTTACACGTTTTCTTTTTGCCGTCTTTACGGGACACCGTTTGGGTTTTTCTTTTGATGATATGGGTGCCAAAACTTTATACAGCTGAACCTTGGATTGCGAGGCATAATTAATTCCGGAAGCGTCCTCATACAGTGCTGCTTGAAAGTTTGTGAACCCACCAGAGTGTGTTTTGATACAAACTATGCCTCTCAATCCAAGGTTTAACAGAGTGTGTGTATATGTACAGTATGTGTGTGTGTGTGTATGTATGTATATACACAGTGGAACCTTGGATTACGAGCATAATTCATTCCTGATTTCAAAACACTTGTAAACCAAATCGAAGAATTCCCATAATAAACAATGGAAACTCAAATTATCCGTTCCACAGCCCAAAAAAATAAATACATAAAAATAATTAAAACAAAATATTAAGTAAAAATAAAACAAATTAACCTAAACTTTGCCTTTAAAAAGACTCACGACAGAGCAGTGTTTCTGTGTAGAGCAGAGAGTGTGTGTGTATGTGTGTGAAGGCGAAAGTAGAAGGGGTGTGTGTGTGCTCTACACAAAGAGCAGGCTGAGCCTTTAGCAGAGAGAGAAAATGGATCTTTAACCTCTCTAATGAGACTTTCTTTTGCTTTTCACGCGCACTGTACACACACACACACACGCATACAGACACAAAATAAAATGTGTTTTACGCACACACGTGTTCACAGTGTTATAGTAAACAGTACACACGTGCACAGATTTTTTTTTTTGGGGGGGGGAATTTGTTACAGTTCTAAACAAACTTGGCAATATAATTTTCTTGTACTATCACATGGGGGTTTAGAGAGCGCCCCCTGTAGGATTATGCAGGAACTGAGCCGAAGAAAACCTTCACGATTCGTAACGAAACTGATTTTTCTCTCCATTCTCACTCCAAACTACACTAGTGCTGTAACTATCGAATATTTTAGCCATCGAGTATTCTACCAAAAACTTAATCGATTAATCGGATAAAATGTACTTTTGCTGAATTAAACATCAATGTAAAATATACAAGAGAAACAAAGATTAATTGGTTTTCGTTTTACAAAAATAAATCAACTTGTATTTTTTAAATGCGTACAGCATTTTATCAAAAATAAACATCGTCAATATTCACAATACAAGGAATAGCTTAAAGTTGACTGAGATGAATTCAGTGCGTTAGTGTCATACATTCTTATTTTAAATTCTTTTCTCAGATGATAAAACTAACTGACTTTGACTTTAAGTATCAAAAAAACTTTGTTGCTGGTTTCTTCTTCTTCTTTTTATTGCTCCGTTCCACTTTGCAGCCGGACCAGGACGCGCCCTCAAATCAATACACCGCTAAACTGTTTGCGTCTCCTTCCGCTTTGTGGGTGACGTTAGCGCTTCTTCTTCGTCGGTGTTTACTGGCGGCATCCGGAAGCGCGTCGTGTCACGCCAAACAAATAATTGCGCAAAAACATAACGCAAGCTTTTAAAATTAATTAAAAGAAGCTTCGAGGCAGAAGATTTTGCCTCAATAAATTTTTTTGTAATCGGATTACTCGAGGAATCGTTTCAGCCCTGAAACAAAGCAGTTTTAAATACACAGTTTGAATTCTTCGCTCATTTGCGCGGAATATTTTCGACTGCCCTGGGCACTTGTGGGCGGAGCCAATGAGCAAGATATTCTTCACTCAGTACCACACGTGTCCTAAACATGCAAATTACAATTATTTATTGTTTTAAAAGATATATCATGTTTTACATCCTTATTTCACACACAGGATGTGTTATTTATTTATTATTTTTTTAAACACATTACGAGTGTGGTTTATCTCAGGTTCCAGTGCATTTCCTCCTTGACAGGAAGTCAGATCTACACACAACACTTTATTCTGTCTGTCGTTGTTGTTGTTTTTTTTAGTCTGTAAAGTGACGTTTCATTCCAAACCTCTTTTGTCCGGCAGCGGCTTTAAAAAAAAAAAAAAAAAAAAAGAAAGAAAGAAAAAAGAGATCAGGACTCGTCCTCATCCTGGATCAGATAAGAGGTGAAGAGATCGTTAACCTCAGCCTTTTAAACTCCGACACGGACCGGATGATTGATGAGTTTGTTCCCTTTTCTCTCGGTTTATTTTATTTATTTATTTATTTATTGAACACAGGACGGGTCGGTGAAAGGGTTTCTGGGATGCGTGCGGCATTTTTTTTGTCTCCCGTACAAAAGGTTTTAGATTGATGGAGACACCTTGTGTCAGTGTGTGTGTGTCTGTGTGTGTGTGTGAGGGATGTTGACGATAAGAGCACTCGCGTGTTAGCGTGGTGTGGTGTATACACATTAAGACGATCCGGTCAGTGATATTGTTCCAGTGTGTGTGTGTGTTTATCCAGATTTCCAGTGCGTTGTCGTCTCGATCATTTCCATCTCATTGAATTTCAAATGAAGGCAGGAATACTAATGGGGCATAGAAATGTGACCAAGATCCCCACTGTTATGCAAATCCCGCTCCCCTCTTCCACCTAACATCGCTCCACACACACACACACACACTTTTCCACACGCGACGTTAACATGTTCATCTCGGATCCTCGTCCGCGGAGCCGCGCAGGCTTTTAATCTTCCTCGACATCAAACAGAGATAAAAATCCATCACCTCGTCGCTGATTATTTTCCAATAACGTCACACCGCTTAACCGTCTGTCCCTGCAGGTCGGCGAGTACGGCGCCGAGCCCCAGGAAGTGCAACAGGAAATGGCTCCGGCGGAGGGGGAGGAGCTTGGAGAGGAAGTCGAAGACGTCTCGCAGGTTGCGGAAGCAGAAGAGGTGAGAGGCGAGCGTGTGAAAACCTGTGGAGCGCCCTCTAGTGCTGATAAAAGACCTAGAACGCTAATTCAACGTATTATTTATTATTATATGTTTTTTTTAAAGATGGCCGAAGCAGAACCCGAGACCGGAGCGAAAGAAGAATCCGACGAGGACGAGGAGGAGGACGAGGAGTCGGAGCGGCTGCGCTTTAAAACCGAGCGCAAGGACAGCACCGTCGTCCGTCTCTCCGACGCCAGCAGCAAACGCCGGAGCATCCCGGAAACTCTGGGTGCGTCCGATTTAAAAACGACCGACAGGATTTGTTCCATTGTCGAACTTTTTGCGTCACTCGCTGTGTTGATGTATATTTATTGACATGTTTAATGTTTTCCTTTAGAACTGACGGAAGAGGCCAAAGCGGACCTGCAGCAGTTTGAGGAAAAGGAACGTCAGAGGAGACAGAATCGCTTCGGTGACCGAGGGAGAGGACGAGGAAGAGGAGGAGGAGGAGGGAGAGGGAGAGGAGGAGGAGGACCTCCATCGTTCGGCATGGGGGGTTTCCGTAAAGACGGATGCGGGGGTCAAGGGAGGATGAACGAATCCAGACCGCCGCTGATCCCGATGAACCTGGGCATGCAGGTGAACGCTTACATCATCACGAACGACATCACGCCGGTTTTAAACGTCGAATAAATCACTCTGGGGGGGAAAGCGCTTGTTGGGGTGAAACATCGATCAGGAAACTCGACCACCAAAATCACTGTCTGTACCTTTAACAAAAAAAATACGCACACAATAAAAGAGAAGAAGAAGAAGAAGAAGAAGTGTCTGTTGTAGTCGGAGCCGTGTTTCTTTTTATTTCTTTATTTATTTCTTTATTTTCAGCTTGTGCCGGTTTAAACCCTCCACTCGAACACGTCCGTCCTTTCAGGTTCACGTGTCTCCGGCGGAACCGAGTAGGTTTGCTTTAGAAAAGTCAATTAGCTCGACTCCGGCTCTTATCCATGTTGATACACGGATTACCCCGAACCACTTGGCAGCGGTCCATCAGAAAGCATTACGCCAAATTAAATCTGCACTTTGTCTAAGGATTTAACTCTCTTCGCTTATTTTATTATTAAATATCCATCCAGGAGTGTAATCCCCTCTGCCCCCCCTCCCCCTTCATACCTTTTTTTTTTTTCTATTATTAATCTTTACATATTATCATGACTAGTCCTGTCAGCGTGTGTCTCTTATTTCATTTTTATTTATTTATTAAGAAATGCCCTGATTTAGTGATGCGTGAGGGTTTAATTGAATTTCTTCTTCCCTACTAGGATTAGCTCAAAGCTACACCTTCTGTCTTCATTATGTTTTACTTTATTCCCCCTCTCTCTCTCTCTCTCTCTCTCTCTCTCTCTCTCTCAGTCCAGAATAGTCCCTCCTCAGTCCCATCGTCCGCAGCCCCGCCCCTCCGTCCAACGTGTGGGTCCGGGTCTGTTCCCGGCGCCGCTCATCCCGATTCCCCAGCAGCCCTTGCAGCCCCTGATGCCTCCGCGCTCGCCCGCGCCGCACCAGAGGCCGCAGCAGGAACTGCACCCGCCACGCCCGCACGGGCACGCGCACCCGCTTCCACACGCGCACCCCAACCACCAGCAACAGCAACAGCAACAACATCATCCCAAGAACATTCACATCAACCCGCATTTCAGAGGGCCGTCGCCTTCCTCGCCGGGTACGGCGTCTTTACTTATTCACCCAGTGCAAGAAAAAGAGTAAAAAAATTTTTAATGCATCTAAAATAATAAGTAGTGTTTTATGTATCTATCTATGCAAATGAGAGCAGGTTTAAGTGGGTGTGGCTTCACAGCTACATTGTCTTGACTGTTTAAATAGAAATGAGCGAGGAGCAGCTCTGAGTGGGCGTGGCTTAAAACAATACATCGTGAAGTGTAAAAATCTATTAATGTCTTTGATCCCATATAAGGAAGTGAGAGCAGCCTTGGGTGGGCGTGGCTTAAAAACTGCCTTGTTCAGCGTATCTATAAATGTCTTTGATCCCGTACAAGTAAGCGAGAGCAGCTTTGAGTGGGCGTGGCTTAAAAACTGCATGTCAAAATCTGTTGATGTCTTTGAATCCATATAAGAAAGCGAGAGCAGCCTTAAGTGGGCGTGGCTTAGAAAAACTACATAGACATCTATTCATTTCTTTGAACCCACATGCGGGTGTGAGAGCAGTGGGCGTGGCTTGAAAACAATTTTATGTAGTATAGAAATCTATTTACTTCTTTAAACCCGTATAAGGAAGAAGCAGTCTTGAGTGGGTGTGGCTTAAGAATCCACACCATGTAAGGGAAATGTATAGGTATCTGCATCTGTGTATAGACGTTATACACAGTTAGGGGCGTGTCTTTGGTTGTACACCTGTAATAAGTTTAGTTTGATTGTACATTCGTGTCTGTTTTTCACAGTTCCGCTGATATCGTCCTCGCCGAATCAGCCCAGACCCAACCTCGGCCATCAGAGGTTCCCGGTAAGCGAGCACACGGCACCTCACAAACGCACAACACTGCGTCTCGAATGTGAGTGAGTATGGAGTACACAGTGACCCCTGGTGGTGTCTGACAGAGCTGCAACTTTTCACCCCAGACCTTCCTCATCCTCCTCCTCCTCGCCCCAATCTGCGTCTTATAATAAGCAGATAAAGTAGCTTAAATGTAAGACTCGGGGCCGTTAAACGAGGGTAGGAAAAAAACTGTCCGCTGCAGCTCTACATACTTCAAGCTGACTAAAAAAAAAAAAAAAATTAACAAGGTAGCGTTCATATCATAACCGAGTAAACTCGTATAATATAAAGCGTTAAAGTATAGTTAGTACCTGTATCGGCGAGTATTGAACATCACGTGTGGGCCGTTCAGGTTCAGTCGAGCCGCTCGTATAGGTAGAGTAGCTTTTGTGTTTTATATATTCATATCCTGACGTTATTTACAATGCTAATTCGGTGTGGCGTCACAGACTGACGGCCCTCCGGGTGCCAGATTAGCATCGATTATCATACGCGGACGACTCGCCTCACTATCAGCTCTCTGATGAATATTAACGCTGGGTTTCTGAATATTTACTCGGATTTGTCCCGGGTTGAACGTTACTCTAAACCGTATCGTAACATTCTAGAGATTCCCCCCCTCATGTATGAATTTTGTAAAGATATTAGCATTTTTTTTTTTTTTTTTAACAGTCAGTGTATAAAACTATTCTTTCATCTCATTTAAACTTTACCTTGTCTTTCGGTGTTTGTTTTATCTCTCTCATGCGGATCCCATCAGGTTACACATATTGACCCTCTCGGTGCGTATTTGCCGAGGATTAGAGCCGCATTAGGCATTGTGGTCGCTGTTAAGCTCCCATTGTGACGGAGCTGCCCGTTCCACCGTCCTCCTCTTGCTCTGCCTAGCTAATCCGGCTGATTGACTTTGCCTTAAGTAACTTTTCTTTTCCCCCACCAAGCGCGCACCTTTGCCCGGATTAAAAGCCCGATCGCATCTTAAGTCATTTGTAATGAGCCGAGAGGAAGCGGCGCAGCTCTTTATAAGCAGAGTGTAATTTCTTTAAGAGAATAAAAGAGTCGGTGATGAAGGGATCGCAATCCAGCAGGGGAGATCAAGAGGAACCTTATCTCAGGACGGGTTTTAGTACGGAGTTTTTTTTTGTTTGTTTTTTCCCCATAGTGATGAGAACGTGACGATGCCTCCTTACAACGTCGACTCAAAAGTTGTGGAAAAGCACATTTATGTTTTAAATTTCTTCTTTTTTTTTCCTGCTTTAATGTTTGGTTCTCATTCGTCTCACGTCATATCTTTGCTCTCAGGGCCCTGTGGATTTCCAGCAGCACCTCCAGGGTAATTTCCTCCAGGCTCAGAGACCCCCGCCTCAGGAGCAGTGGCGGGGACCGCCGCCGCCGCCACCTCCTCCTCCTCACCAGGAGAGGGAGCCGTTCTACAGCAGCGGTAAACCTGAGAATGTGGTTGCTTCCTGAATAGTGTCACGTCTACTGTATGTATCAGTACTAACGCTGTACGCTCGCTCTTCCACAGAGCCACGTTTCCCAGCGCAGCCCCTGTTCGATCTCCCAGGCTCCGCCCCCCTGTTAAACAACAGCATCCTCTCTCTGCCCTTCCCTCAGCCGGGGCCGGGGTTCTGTCCCCCCGGCGGTGGAATGTTCCAGAGAGACCTTCCTCATCCTCATCCTCCTCCTCCTCGCCCCAATCTGCCCCCTCCTCAGTCGTCTCCTTCCCCGCCCGTGCCCCGAGGCTTCATGGGACACCGACAACCGTTTCCTCCACAGCAGCACAACGCCCCCTTCAGTCCGCCGCACACGCCGTTCGGCATGCAGGTACACACACACACACACACACACACACACACACATTTTTAGGAATGAAACAGTTCTCTAAAATGCAGTTGATGTTTAAATTCTAACACCAGTTCTGACTGTGTGTGTGTGTTCTGTCCTTTTTTTAAAATTCTTTCCCCACGCAGGGTCTAATGCAGCCACACCCTCAGCCTCATGACCCGCCCCCACCTCCGCATCATCACCCAATGCACCACCACCAGCAGCAACACAGACAGGAAGTCCCGCCTCTGCGTCACAATCATCATCACCACCACCAGCAGCAGCAACACCAGGGCCAGCCTGGGGAGCCGCATCCCATCATGCACCTCTCTCACCCGCCCTTCCGTCAACCCATCCTGGGCGGACCTAGGCAGATGAAACCCCGCCCACAAAACATGGGGCGCATGAGAATGGTATGAAAGTCAGAAGACGACGGATTGCGGAATTTGTTGTCTTACAATTTTCATTGATTGCTGTGTGTGTGTGCGTGTGTGTGTGTGTGTGTGTGTGTGTGTGTGTGTGTTTAGGGGTCTCCTTCGTCCATGCAGCAGCTCCAGAGTCTCTCTCAGCGCAACAGTAACCTGCGTGAGCTCCCCATTGCACCCGGGAACATGGACCCCGCCCGCCCGCCTCAGCCTAGACCCGTCACCAAGATCGCTCAGAACGCCAGGCCCGGGCAGGGGCCTGGGTTAGGAGCCATTGGGCGAGGGCGGGGTTTTGTTAAACCCAACCCACCTACAAGTGCTTCAGAGATGAAGAATGAAATACCAGCTGCACAGACGAGCACACCTGTCCAAAAGACACCGCAAAACACTCCCGCGCAGGTAAACACGGCGAAACACTCCCGCGCAGGTAAACACGGCGAAACACTCCCGCGCAGGTAAACACGGCGAAACACTCCCGCGCAGGTAAACACGGCGAAACACACCCGCGCAGGTAAACACGGCGAAACACACCCGCGCAGGTAAACACGGCG
>JAQQZT010000001.1:31786232-31804232 GCA_030068275.1 Clarias platycephalus
GTTCATTGCGCCCCACCTGTCATGTCTGTATTCCCCACTAGTGGGGCGCGCCCCACACTTTGAGAACCACTGGATTAGGTGTTTAGTATGATTTGAGCACTGCATTATAAAGGTGAATTCAACGCTGCAGCTTGTTTTTGTGGAGCTTTAAAGATAACAAATTATTACCACTGCAGCGGAGGACAACCTTTATATTTTTAATTGGCGTAAATCAAACTCCTAGACTGGGAATTTACACTTTGATTAAAATGTAAAGTTTTGAATGATTCTTGAACAAACACTACAGAATACGTAATAACTTTGATCAGTGATGTCCTGGTAGCGTTTAGCTGGTAATTAAACACTGGTATGTTAATTACAGAAAGTAAGTGTTTAACACTTTAATATTTCACCCAGCAATTAAACACCAATTAAACACAACTAACTTCTTAGACTGCCTTTTTTCAGATGAAAAACTAACAATTAAGACATCTCAGGGTTTATTGAACTTAGAGATACTGGACGAGATGACTCACTAACACTGTACATGCTCTTATTAAAAAGTTAAAGACTATTAGTGCTCTTAAAAAAAAACTGCAGGTGTAAATTAAACAGTGTAGGTGTTTATTCCCGCGCTGGAGCATGTCCAGTCATTTACGTTCAATTAAATCGAGTCAAATCACTGAGTTCGTATAAACAGCTACAGTGAATATTACACCTGCACACTGCTGGATCAAACTCAATGCTTTTTCCACTCTGATCCTTTTTCAAACTTGAACACTTTAGATGAAGTGATGATTAAACACTATCAGTGCTCGAGTTGACTGAACTGGTTACGTCTAACACGGTCAGGATGTTAACTAAACACCACTGTGACTTGGTGCAACACTGAATACACAAGAATACACAATTCATGTTTGGAATCAGTCTGTACAAATCTGTAGTTTGGGAAAAAACACAGACATGGTGCATCAAATTAACTTCTTAAATTATGGATAAAGTTAATTAATCTTGAATTAACACATGCAGTGATGAATTAGTTATTTTAAAATAAAATAAAATCCTAGATTTGTTCATTAAACACCTCTAAATCAATTAACATTTCTATTAATTGTTCACTTGCAGACTGAACAGCGGGTGTAAATTAACACTGTGTCAATTCAACACAGTATTTATTGGTTATTAGTAATAAGCTTAACATTCCAAACTAATTTATTTATGTGCTGCACTGTTAATTCTCTAATTCTCTGACTCTTGATCCAAAAAAAGAACAGCTTCGTCCTTCTAGAGGCTGCAATTTAACCCCCATCAGGATTCACAGAATTCATCTTGGTGTTTGATTCAACAATGTTAATATGATGAATTAACAGAATTAGATAACATTATTGTGGAATGGAATTAAAGACTATGGGGTGTTGAGGGCCGATTTAGGAAGCTGCAGTGTGTTTGGTTGGACGAACACCTGTAGCCCACCAGCATAAATTTAAACACAAATCAAGAATGATTCAACAAATCAGTATTTATTATTATTATTATTATTATTGATAACACAGTAGGTTTGATTCAGGTTTCATTTAACACTTGATAGGAGAAGCCATGAATCAAGACTGGTAGAGTGAACGGCACTAACACTGTTCAGGGATAACATTAAACACTACATGTTTAATTAATTATTAACAGCTTATGGAATGATTAGAGACTATTGGGTGTTGATGGTTGTTGTAAGTTGTTGCGGTGTGCTTGGTTGAACAAACACCTGTAGCCCACCAGCATGGAATTGAACTCAAATCAGGATTGATTTAATGAATCACTATTTATTTATATATTAATTAAAATCTTTCGATTCTTAACTCAACACTGTGTGGAACATCCTATGGAAATCTTAAAGGCTACAAAAACGAATAAATAATAAATAAAATAAATCAGCTTTGTCCTTTGAGAGGCTGCAATTTAACCCCCATCAGCGTCCACCAGAATACACACCGAAAACGCAGTTCAGAGATAACATTAAGCACTGCATGTATTATTAACCGCTTATGGAATGATTCAAGACTATCGAATGGTCAGGGATGATTTAAGATTCTGCCTTAGCACCTTAGCACAAATCGGTATTTTCAAAAATGAAAGAGAGAGAGAGAGAGAGATATTCTGGTTTTATTCAACACTTTACAGGAGAAGACATGACTCAAGAGTGTTCGAGCGAACGCCATAGATGCAACACTCTTCAGAGACAGCATGAAACACTACATATTGGGTGTTGAGGTGCTGCTAAACATGGAGTTTTACACAGTCAATAATTCAACAAATCAGCATTTTTCTTTCTTAAATCATTAGATTCTGGTTTGTTTAAACACTTTATAGCAGAAGACATGATTGGAGACTGTTAGAGCAAACAGCATGGATGCCACAGTGTTCAGAGATAACATTAAACACTTTGTGTTTTATTAATAATTAACAGCTTATGGAATGATTAAAGCCTATTAGATGTTGAGGGTTGATTTAAGGTGTTTTAAGGTTGAACAAACACCTGTAGTCCACCAGCGTGGAATTTAACACAAATCAGGATTGATGAACAGATCACTATCAATTTATGTATTTATTAATCTTTTAATTTAGGTTTCATTCGACACTTTATAGGAGGACATGATTTGAGAGTGTTAAAGCGAACACCATGGATGCAACAGTCTTCAGAGACAGCATTAAACGCTACATATTGGGCGTTGAGGGACGATTTAAGGTGCTGCTCAGCATGGACTTGAACACCGTCTCAAATCGTCAATCGTAATTCAACAAATCGTCAATTGTACATCTTACAGTTTTTTTTTAAATCAGAATCTTTTGAACACTTTCAAAAAAAAAAAAGGAGAAGACCTGATTCGAGAGTGTTAGAGCGAACACCATGGATGCAGCACTGGTTTATGGTCAGCTTGTGGAATGAGGTGTGCTGAGAGATGATTCATATTTCCAGGGGTTGGACGAACACCTGTAGCCCTGATACTAACTGTTCAGTATTTATTATAATTATGATTTTTTACTTTTCAGTCTTTTGCTTCAGGTTTGACTCGACACTTATATATGAGAGGACATAAGTGTTAGAGCGATGGATGCAACTGGTGAGCGGATTCTTAACCTCCAGATGCGTTAATTCAACACCTGTATGAGCAGCGTTCAAAACGCGCAGGTGAAATTAACAGCAGAGCATCACGTGATAATTAATTGCTGTGTGCATGTATGTGTGTGTGTGTGTGTGTGTGTGTGTGCGCGCGCGCGCGCGCTCGGCGGTGTACCTGGGTCATGAGGCGGTCCGCCCCGGTGTTCTCCTCGTCCTTGAAGATGATGTCCGGGTTGTAGTTGGGCGTGAGCTCCTTGAAGCGCTCGGAGTTGCGCGTGATCTTGCCCTCGTAGCGCCCGCTCGCGCCCAGCGTCTTCTCCGCCACGTTGGGGATGAACTGCTTGTAGGCGAGCGGACTCAGCTTCTTCGGGTGTTTCCGCCGGCCGTAACCGCGGCCCGGGCCGCACGCGCGCACCACCGGCAGCAGCACCAGCAGCGCGAGGCACAGGCTCACCGACAGCGCGCGCATGGCTACTGCTGCTTCTTCCTTCTTCTTAAAAAAAAAAAAAAATCCTTTGTTTTTCTGCTGTGAGTAAAAAAAAAAAAAAAAAAAGAGCAATCACATGCACCTGGGCCGGCTTTTCTTTTCTTTTCGCTCTCTCTCTCTCTCTCTCTTTTTTTTTTTAAATATCTCTGTCTCTTCTGTTTCTTCCTTTTTTTTTTTTGTATCTAAATAAATTGCAACCGACTCCGGGACCGGCAGTGCGCGCTCGCGTCTATTTGAGTGCGTGTGCGCGTGTGTGTGTTGGAGAGAGAGAAATAGAGTGTGTGCGTGCGCGCGCGCGCGCGCGTGTGTGTGTAAGCACCGGTGCTGTCTCGTCTCGCGCGTCCTCGCCCGGTACAGGTGCAGAGTCTCCGCTGTAATGCTGCTCCTCTGCGCGCCTCTAAAGCGTTATAAGCGCCGAGGGGAGGGACCTGCGCACTCACTCTCACACACACACACTCACACACACACAGATGTGAAAAGATGCTGTTTGTGTGGAATAAACATGGTGTGTGTGTGTGTGTGTGTGTGTGTTTTCCATCCACCCCTAAACCTGAAGGGTGGGGTTGCACTGGGACACACACACACACACACACACCAATTAAACATCTTCCCATCTACCAATGCATCTATCTAAAGATCATAGAGGAAATAATATAGACCCCCCCCCTACACACACACATACACACACACACACCTTCCCTTTCCAGTGGGTGTTTTATTTTAAGTCTAAAATAAAATCAGTGGTCACGTGATAAACATCCAGGTTACACACATACTGCAAACACGTGCATTTGCATTTTATCATATTATTTCTGACACTTCAGGTTGTTTCAGTGCAGCCTGCAGCTATGATATAATTGTGTGTTAAAATTTCAGAGTTTAAGCAAAATTTAAGTAAAAAAAGATGCAGAATATGAAATTCATATGTAAATATGTTCAGTGTTATCGATTTTTAATTATTTGCATAACAAACATGTGCATAATTAAGTAAAGATTAAGTAAAATTATCTATCACATGAAGTCAAAAACAAAAAAACAGATGAAAATTTTATGATGCAGTTAATTGTTATTACACATTATGTCAAAATGCCCATACGCTTCCATTATTATTATTATTATTATTATTATTATTTATTAATAATAATAATAATAATAATAATAATAAAAAGGTATCTACGTACTAGATAGATAGATAGATAGATAGATAGATAGATAGATAGATAGATAGATAGATAGATAGATAGATAACTGTTTACTGAACACTGACATGAACACTGATTACAACATTGGTAAAGTTGTTGTTACTAAACATTGATAACTTTAACTGACAAATATGCAATATATTCATGTTTTGGTCTTAGAAACGCCTTATAGATGTAATACATGCCAAAAATCATTTTACAGCCTAAATCAAGTTCCATGCTATAATGTTGGAGGAACATTTAAAACACTTAAAACCTGTAATAATAAGCAAACTTTTTGGTTTCCTTTTTGACTTTTAATCCATTCATAATTTTTGCATACATTATTGTGTCATAAAATCCTGCAAACGTGATAGTTCATGTATCGTTTTACAATATATGATGCAACTAACCAGGAGAGAATGCTGCAGTGATGTCACACACTCCTCTGGGGTTGGTTTTGTGATGTCACAGCCGGTCCCATGACTAGCGGTTAGTGTTGCGATTTGATAGCAGAAATTTCAGATAGCAATTTTGTTTAAATTGGTGCTCCCCACCCCCTCCTTTAACAGAACTTTACTGTGGACTGTTTCCCAGACAATTCTAAAAAACACAAACAAAAAACCTAAGCCTAAACCAAAGCAATTCTATCAAGTCCAGGAACAAATTGATTATATTGTATTGTTTTAGTTTTTTTAATTAGTTTTGAAAAATAAACAAAGAATATGCATTTAAAAGTGCATATTAAATAAAAGGGTTTTTTTGTTCTATTTTGTAAGAGAATTGTAGCATGGACCTAAATAAGAAAATCTAAAAAAAAAAAAAAACACACAAAACAAAACAGGAAAATCACAAAAAAAAAAAAAATTTTATAGATTTTTTTTTGTTGTTTATAAATTATGGACAGACAACAAAACATCAACTTGCAACTATTCTGAGTATTGTAAGTATCTGTTAAAATACCCCCTCCCCCCCCCCCACACACACACACAATATTCACAAACATAAAAATGAATCTAACAGATGAAGTTTTATTGATTTGTCTTTAAAACAAATATAACCTGGGTTGTTGCTTTAAATAAAAGGACAAAAGAAAAGTAAAATATTTCGGAAAACTTTTTTTTTTCAACGTTTGAATTTTTTTTTTTACTGTTGATCCATGTAAGATTCCAAAATTGTTAAAACACTTCCCAGAGACTTAATTTTTTATTTTTGAAAATAAAATAAAAATAAGATCCTGCAATTTCTAGAGACATAACATTTACTTATATTTTTAGAATATTTATACATTAAGTTACTATAAAAATTTTACTAGCATAGTTATGTTTTTCATGCAATATTTTATTATTATTATTATTATTATTATTATTATTATTATTATTATTTTACTAAACTCATCAGGATAGCTTCACTACCTCAATGTAATTATTCAATAAAATTTTGAATAGGATAGAAACTAGAAACAAGCGTGCCAAACAGTGATCAAACAATTGAATAAAAGGTCATAAAATGTCCAAAAATCCATACCACTCACTTTTCTTTTAAGCACTGATTAAATAATGTGTTTGTTTTATTACTGTTATTACTGAACTGGGCATTAAACATTAGTCATATGAAAACAGACAGACAAAGCTCCAGTTAGTAAAGAGTTGCATGAAGGCAACACAAGTTATCAAACGCACTCATGCATTCTTGTAATTAGGACATTATGGGGACAGTAGTCCCACCTATGCATTGTGGGGACGCCCATTTCCTGTGATCCTCTTATAAAGAGTTCCATGAAGGCGACACAAGTTATCAAACACACACACACACACTCACACTGGTAGACTGTTACACTTTGTCTCTTCTGGCTTCATTTGCTTGATTAGGCCCTGCTAATAAAGTGCAACATAATGTTATATATAAATTTAACTTCAGCTAATGGATGTAAAATAATGCAATACATTCCAGGCATTAAATCAGTTAATGCAGATATATATATTTTTAATTATGGAAAAAATGTGAGTGATGAGTCTTCAAAGAACAGTGATACGTTTTCCACTAATTGACTCAAAATCATTAGTGAAAGTCAAAAGAAAGTACACTTTTGGCAATTGTTTGCATTTTAGGGCAAATTCTGTGTGTGTGTGTGTGTGTGTGTGTGTGTGTGTGTGTGTGTGTGTGTGTGTGTGTGAGAAAAAGAGAGAGAGAGAGATTGTATGTGAGTGTGTTTCACTTATTTTTTGTACAAAATTATTTGCTGAATCAACTAATTAATTTTTTACGTTTATTGAAAATCACATGACTGATGAAACCTGGTTAAATTTAGAAAGCGAGCACTAAAATTAACATTGCATTACTAATTAATTACCAATAATCTATAGATTAATATATAGAAAAATGTAACATCTGTCAACTAAAGGGATGTCTCGATATGTAATTATACCTCGATATTCACCACTGTATTTATCGTCATGTCCGGTTTAGGAAAGGGTTTCTTGGGTAGAATTCAAGAATCAAACGTGTACCACTTCTTCAGCCTTAATAGTTTTATTTTTAAAGAATTCCAGGCAGCAAAGTAGAAACCATTCCATAATGGCTTGTGTGTGTGCGTGTGTGTGTCTGCACTGATGTCTTCTGAGTGTCTTCCCTCTTGTTGTCTGTTTGAGGATTTCAAATGGGCTCCTCCTGTGCGCGCACACACACACACACACACACACACACACACACACACACACACACACACACACACACACACAGTTGTTTGGGCGAGAGATCAGCTCTGAAACAGCACACACTCAACTTCAGTGACAGATTAAGCCATGGAAACGGCCGTGGTAAGGTATGCGTCTCATTCTCGAGTTTTCTCAGAGACGGTGGGAAACGTTATGAAGGTCTCGGCTGCTGTTGAGGGAAAAAATTCAGTTAAAATTGCATTCTGTATAACAAGACTAAATATTTAATGAGCACACGTGAGAAATATAACACATTTAAATGCCACAGAGTGCTACTGATCTGGTTTTGAGCCCCAAATTAACAAAATGTTTATTACTGGGAAAGTTCAGAGTCCCAGTGTGAGTCACGCTCATAGTTCGGGGTTTTCCCTAGAGCCATGTGTCAATTCACATTCAAAAATGATAACTTATGCAGAACAAGATATAATGTTTATCCAAGATAAAACTAAGTCACAGTGCTAAAATGAATCACAAAACAAAGTTTGATTCACAGTGTTGAACCTCAGTCAGAGCTGTAAATGAGTCATAGTGTTAAAACGAGTCATGGCTTTAAACTGAGTTACTCTGTTAAACTGAGTCACACTATTAAAACTGAGTCACAGGTTTAAACCAAGTCACGGTGTTAAATCAAATCAGTGTTAAACTGAGTCACGGTGCTAAAGTGAGTCACATTGGTAAAACAAGTCAATGTTAAACTGAGTTAATGTGCTAAAGTGAGTCACAGTGTTAGACTAAATCACATTAAACTCATTCACAGCATTAAACTGTCAGAGATTTACACTGAGTCACAGCATTAAATAAATTCAGCATAAAACTGAGTCACAGCATTAAACTGCCACAGATTTACACTGAGTCACAGCATCAAAATAAATTCAGCGTAAAAACTGAGTCACAGCATTAAATAAGTTCAGCATAAAAACTGAGTCACAGCATTAAACTGAGTCACAGCATTTAGACGAGTCACAGGTTTCATTTGAGTCACAGCAGTAAGTAAACCCGAGACACAGCATTACACTGAGTCACAGCATTAAATAAATTCAGCGTAAAACTGAGTCACAGCATTAAATAAGTTCAGCATAAAAACTGAGTCACAGCATTTAGACGAGTCACAGGTTTCATTTGAGTCACAGCAGTAAACCCGAGACACAGCATTACACTGAGTCACAGCACCAAAATAAATTCAGCGTAAAACTGAGTCACAGCATTAAGCTGAGTCACAGGTTTAATTGAGTCAATCTCAAACTGAGTCACAATGTTGAACCAATTAACAAGCTGCACTGCATGTTCAGCCATGTTGAGTAAGATTCCAAAACATAAGGAGAAAATCTGTTGGGATTAAAGGGAACTGTAAACAGTTTAGTGAACATCTGAACATCATGTTCATCACTTCGCCATGTTCTTCACTTTCCCGGAAGTTGACAAGCTGAATTACAGATCAGTTATTGTGCCTTGTTGGAGCAAAAAATGGAGTTTATGATTGGCCTTATTTTATAGGCTAGTAATATGCAAATAGTAAACCCTTTAGGAATGGCTTCATTCATCTTTCACATGATTCAAACAACAGTTATTCATGTTATATGCATTTCGATAATAAATGTTTTTGTGGTATCAGTTTGCATTTTGATACATATCAGTATTTTTATTTCAGAACTGTGAAATTTCCTCAGTAGCAGCAACAGGTGTTTACAGTACCAGGGTTATACATGGAGAGAGTGATTGCAGGGTTCTCCGGATAGACGAATTTTGTCAGGGGATGTTACCGTCACAGTGATGAACTGACGCTGCATTTCATTCCACTGTGTACATTAAACACCCTGCAACATCACCAGTGCAGACATCATTTCCCCCGTTCGTTACCCTGGCAACTTAAGCATCTCGGATAGCTTACAATACCTATCTAAACATTTTAATTAATTCATTTCTTTTGATCGTGTAAAGATGCTTTGTAACAATGACAATTAGTCAGTTAAAAAGTGCTATTCGAATAAAATAAAATTGAATTGATAACCCTGATAACCTGAAATAGTTTTTGCAGTTAAAATTAAAATAAGGTAAGTTAACTGAGTCACACAGTGATGAACTCCACTCAGAATCCAAAAGTCAGAATAAGTTATTATTATTTACAACAAATAAAATTATATCAGGAGTCCTAAATGATAATATTAAACTCACTTACAATTTTCAATCAAGGATGTCACGATATTAAATCAAGTCACAGTATTGCTAAATGTCAAGTAGTCAAATGAAGTCAATGTTTAAAGATAAAAGACAGAATTCAGTGGACACAGGTACGAGTTAAAATGTCATATTAACTTATAATAGCCAACAGAATCGAGGTGTTGAACAGGATGACTATGTGAATCAGTGAGTCAGGAGGATGGAAGCAAATGTATTTAGATTCATAGCATCGTAAATAGATTTAAATTGAATTCTTCTGTCCAGGTAAATGTCGCAGGTATTTCCTTTGAAAACTTCTGTTCCATGTCACAGGCATTTTTTTTTTCAATTGTGTTAAGCCTATTGGCATGCTGGGTAACTCAGAAAGGTGGAAGATTGTAAAGCGTAAGAGCACCTGTGGCTTTAGGCTCTTCCCCAACGCCGCTGTCTGGAGCTTTGCGAGCCTTTCATGATGAATTACAGCGGCGGATTAATTGTGTACACAAAACACACACACACACACACACACACACACACACACACACACACACACACACACACACACACAACACACAGACATGTATCTAACCAGGTCAGGTGTGTTTTGCTGGGAAGAGTCGAGCTTTTCTCATTCATCCGACTGACAAACAGGAGCAAGGGCATGGCTTTCAACCTGCAGGTGGGCCCCAATCGGAGATTACGCAACACCAATATAACGTACAATGTGTGTATGTGTGTGTGTGTGTGGTTTTTTTAAGGGTTGCGTGGTGCTTAACCCAAAAAGAGACGCATTCTCATGGAGTGGTTTTAGGAACGACGACGTGTTTCCGTTGTGGGGAATTTCACAATCGTGTACCTGAAGTTGACGCTCAGCCCAGCCAGGGAGTGTGTAAAGGCGTTTTATTTGCTCCTCTTGGCCGCTCCCTTTACTTAAACACACTTGGTATGGTGGGTCTTTTTAAGGGTGCTGCCTTCACTGTGGCCTTTCTTTCCCCTTTTTTACTGGGAGGTGACATTTTAAAACTTAGGCGCTAATAAAAATTTAAACGACAAATAATTTGTCCAAGGTCGAAACCTGAACCAGAAATGTTATTGAATGTTAAATTAAAATTTTAATAAACGTACCCAAAACGTAGATGTAGATTTATGCTAACCTTACTATTTTGCATCTTCGAAATATTTGGCTATTCTATGCTTTTAATTCAACAATGAAGCACTTTGACCTGTACTGGCAAAAGGTGAGCATGTTTTTTTTCCCCTTCAGATTTTTCTCAAAATCAGTGCCAAACCTGAGGCTAATTGCTGTACGACATTAGCACCGCCAAAAATGAGTCATTTGTTTATTTGGATATTAGCCGCATTGTATTGTGTGGGCAGCGATACGAAGTCACGCACACTCGGATCTCGACTGCTGTACAAAACCCAACAAAACGATGTGACTCACCTGTGAAAGACAGACCGAGCGCGGGAGAGAGGGAGAGAGAGAGGGAGAGAGAGAATGAAAAAAAAAAAAAGAAACAGAGACATCAAAGCACCAGGCGCTGTTGTGATGGACACTTTAGCAACAGATGAAAACATAATTGCGGTGACATGAGAGGGAAAAAAAAAAAAAGTGAACCAGCACAAAGTGAAGTTCTTTAACGACGAGAGCCGACGTGCTCCGTCTAGTGAGTGCTCTCGCTTTATCTGTTTTAAAGAAAAGAAAAGGCCTAAATGAAAGAATGTTAGACTAGAAATTCTTAAAAGCGGTGGCAACGAGGTTTAGTGCTGGGGAAAAGCTGGCTTGGCAGAAGAAATAAAACAAAAAAATATTGTGTCGTGAAATAAAATATAAAGAGAGATGTCTTAGCTGTGCGACACCATTTCATATGCTAACCGCTAGTCATACTGTGCTTTTTTTTTTCATTATTACTAGTTGGGAAGTAAACTGCACCTCGCAAAAACAATTCTTTGATCATAAGTTGAATTAATTGAGATTATCTTTAGCTAATCAAAGATGGCAGACTCCAAAGTTCCTTTGTCAGCACAGCGACAATAAATCCTCCAACAGGAAGACATCAGAATGGATGCAAAGAATGCCATGAATATGCTAGCAAAACTGTGATGGAGAAACTAAACCAACAAAAAAATATATATTTATTACCATTTTTTTCACCTAATACTTTAAGAAAATCCTTTCTTTAAATTTTTTTTTTGTCTGATAATTCCATATCAGTTTGCTGTTGTGTCAATCACCACAAGTTGTTGTATTGTGCCAGCTAGCAATTGGCATTCAGCTAGTTTGTACGGACAGAATTCTAAACATGCTAGCTAATATTTTAGAGCTGCTGACTCGTAGCGTTTAGCTAACATTTTCCATTGATGAAAGAAGCACAAATTTATCATCAGGAATTAATATGTGTGTCATGTGTCCTGTGCTTTAACTATTATGCACCGTCTGGTCAAAAATTAAAAAGTCACAATTTTAAAAGGGTCAAATTATTGGGCTACATTAAGCAAGCAAACAAACATAAAAATAACTACATGACTGGGACTGGGGTAAGAATGCTCCAACACATAATCAAAACCCATCAGCTTTGTGAAAGAAATGTGGTCTGAAAAATATCATGAATGAAGATCATTTAAATGCTTGGTAAAGTTGCATGGTAAAGCCAAAAAAAAAAAAAGTTAAGTAGTGAAAATAAAAGCATTTCCATACAAGCATAAAGATTGAACTTTGGAGCAATGGAAAAAGGTCATGTGACCTGATGAGTCCAGATTGGTCCTATTCCAGAGTGATGGGCGTGTCAGTGTAGGAAGGGAAGCGCTTGAAGCGATGCACCCATCATGCATAGTGTCCACTGTACAAGCCTCTGGAGACAGTGTTATGATCTGGGGTTACTTCAGTTGCTCAGGTCTAGACTCAGCAACGTTATGGGGCAATAAAATGAAGTCAGCTGACGACCTGACGCGACACCACCTTGTGTACTGTAATCAAAGCCAAAGGTGACCAAATGAAATCTTCGAGTGTGTGACTTTTTTTTTTTGGCCAAACAGCAAACTTCTACTAAATATAATGGGAGAATACCCGCCTCCCAGGGTACTGTGTCTTCTTGTTCATTTTTCAAATACATTTCAAATACATTTCAAGTATTTCCTGAATATTACCCAGTTTATTTATTAGGAACAAGGTTGCAAAACTTTTTAAACATGCCAAAACTAATGGTTATTATTTATGGTTATTATGTGGTTTTGTCTACAGAAAGAATTTCATTAAACAAACAGAGAGCTGTGGAACATATTTTTCCAGCTTCCCATTGTGTGTAATATCGACCAGGGGACCCTGGGACTCTAGACCTGGGGAACTTGGGCCTTTGTAAACATAAGAACCTCCCATTATGTGTGTCAATCACAATCTGGGGAACATAGGACCCTGGGAGCATAGGGATGACCCCAGTATGAGCAAGTATAATGCTCTGATCGAACTAAATGAAGAATTTAAAGCTATACTTCAACTTATACCTCAGGATTTATTCCGGCACTAGTTATTATTCACTTTATAACTTTGAACATTTTTTTTTGTGTGTTTCCCACCTATGCTAGATGCTAAAATTGACAGAAGCTCATTTTCTTGATGATCTCAGCTTAGCAGTTAGCTTAGGAGATGAGGATTAGCCACCAGTTCACATCTTAAGATAAGGAAACTAGAACGACTGTAGTTGAAAAAAAAAAAGAAAGAGAAAAACAGCACTTAGTAATGGAGTTTCTAATTTGGAGTCATGATGATAGAGAAGATAAAACGCAGTCATCAGAAGTAGGAAGCCAAGAAAGAAAAAGGAAAGCAAAATAACACCTCAGAATGCCCTCAAAATGAAAAGCATTTTCTTTTTATTCTCTTCTTTTTTTTTTTTTTTACAGGCTTTTAAGGTTTAACGCTGTGCGAGAACTTCAAAAGGAACGTATCGACCTGACACACTCGTTTATGATCTCTGGCGTCCTCCAGAGAAACACGCTTTAAAATATGGTTTACGGTTGATGGATGCCTTTATGATTTTTTTATATTGTTTGTTGAGGGTTTAGGGCTAAAAAGTTGGGGAGAAAGATCTTATTTATAACATGTAAGGTCATGAGATAAAACGTTAAACAGATAAAAGTGGTTTAGGAAAGTGCTAGATATAAAATTCATTCTTATTCTACACCGTATATCCTGTACAGGGTCGCAGGGGGCCTGGAGCCTATGCCAGGAAAATGGCCTTCACAGATGCTTGACACTTAACAACATATAAACTTTTTAATTGTTATTATGGCTAGTGATAAATTACACAGCTAGCTTATTAAAAAAATTTACATGAACAGATAACTAGAAGATCTGCTAATTGGTGGTTGGCAAAAAAAAAAACTACCAAACCCTCATAAAGAACAGATATGTTACAAATGATTGATTATCGCTTACTTTATTTCATGCATCATAGGATTTATAACCTACTAGCTATTATGCTAATGAGCAACTTGAGAGAGAAACAAAAATCTGAAAAAGTAAGGTAGCACAAATTTGTTGCTAGCAAGAAATGCGTTAACAAAAAAGCTAGTTCGGATGTACAGATGTCTAAAAATCGTGTTTATTTCATGAGTGATTTTATTAGATGATTACACACATTTATCATATTACATACATACATGACATTGATGACCAATTGTATTTCTTTTCACACTGTATGTATGTAGTGTTTATGCTAATACTGAGGGAATTATGGGTAATAATAATGAACCATATGCGTTTTAATAGCCAACATTCAAACATGAACGCTAACTAGGGGTGACGTTTATCAAAGACAAATCCTTTCACCTTGCAATCTCTCACAGAGAGCAGACCTAAAGCGTGTGGGATTAGCACAATGCCAAGTCTCCCTCTCTCTCTCTCACACACACACACACACACACACACACACACACACAGAAGCAAAAGAGAGCCTGGCAGCAGATCGATTGCTTTTATTGATCCAGCCCTCGCTGGTGATGTAATGCCTCTCTGCCATTTTTTCCCTTCAGGAGCCGTGGCCAAATGCAGCCACTTAGCTTATGGCTTGGACTTCACAGACTCGAACTGACAGTTAAAACCAATCTCAGCAATGTGAAGCCCCATGTATTATTTCTTTAATTTCAAACCATGCTTGATTCTCATTTTCTGCTAGAGAAATAATGCGCATCAAACCCCACTGGTGGCATCCATATGTAGAAAAAAGAAAAAACAGATAATTGTCATGACTGAATTATCGCATTCCCTCAGATTAAGAAGTCATGCCTATGATGTAGTTATCTGATTCCCTAGGATCATTAAGTTCTGGCCATAACTTACCTTAATTATAATTTAATTATCTCATTCATTCATATCTCATTCATTCCACATCACTAAGTCATTATCTCAGAATTATTATTATTATTTTTTTTGTCATGTTACTGCATCATGACCATGACTGAATTATCTAATTTTTATGTTACTTAATTAAACTTACAGTATGATGTAATTACCTAATTCCTTCACATTATTAAACCATGGCCATGACTTAATTATCTCATTCATTCTTAAATAATCTCCCTTCATGTTACTACAGTACGTCATGACAGTCACTGAATTATCTCATTCTTTTATGTTACTAAGTCATGGTCATGACTGAATTATCTCATTTTTTCACATCAACAAGTCATGGGCATGACCTAATCATCTTGTTCATCTTACTAATCCATGACACTCCGTGAATTATCTCCTTCTTTCATATTACTAAATCATGGCTAAATTCATGACTGAATTATCGAATTCCTTCACGTTACTAAGCCTTGACCATGACTGAGGTATCTCATTCCTTCCACATCACTTAGTCTTGGTCATTACTTAATTATCTCATTTATTCATGTTACTTACTCATGACGGTGACTAAATTGTCTCATTCCTTCACGTTACTAAGTCATGGGCATGACTGAATTATCTCATTCTTTCCACATCAGCAAGAGATGGGCATGGATGAATTATCTCATTTTTTGTCACATTACTAAGTCGCAGCCATAACTGAATTATATCATTCATTCTCCAAGTTACTAAGTTATAACCATGTATGAAGTATCTAATTTCTTCCCCATCACATCACATCACATCGCCATGACTGATTGACAAAAAAAAAACTTTTTTTTTCATTTTATTAAGTCATTCCCAAAGTATGATGTAATTAACTCATTCCTCCAAATTAGAAAGCTATGGCCATGACTTAATTATCTCATTCATTTATGTTACTAAGTCATGATCATGACTGAATTATCTTATTATTTCACATTACTAAGTCAAATCTACAGTATGATGCAATTAACTAATTCCTTCACATTAATAAGCTGTGATGTCATGATTTAATGATTTTGTTCCCAGTGCATTAATAAACAAATAGTGGCCACAAAATACTTCTCTCATTCCCGAACATTGAGTCCCTGCATCTCATGTGTAAATACATCATGGCCACACATTATTTTTTTTATTATTTTAGAGTGATTTAAAATGAAGAAGAGCAAAGCAAGGACTCTTAGTGTAAGTTGTCGGTCTTGGTGTTCCGTCTTTTCGTCTGCCTTTGCTCAGGTTGCCTGCAGTGGATTATGGGTAATACAGAAAAGCCGATTTCTTCAGAAGAATTCCTGTACACATACAGTTGGGTCCAAAAGAAGTAGCAGATCAGTGCGTAAAAACTCACTCACTTGCTACATGACAAGGCCAGACACACACTCGCCAATCACAGACATGTTGAATTTTTCTTGACTCTGGCGCTTTGGCTATAAATAGACGTGCTCAACTTGAATAATGTGGACATTTTCAAAGATTATAAAAGATATAGTTTATACACTGAACATGTAAAAACAAGGCATAATTAAATCACTTTATTTATTTAAATCACTTTTTAAAAAATGAATACACAATAATTCAATAAGTCATTGTATAACATTTCACGAGATCAAAGAACACATCATGGGCTTTTTCAGCATTCAGATACTAGAAGGATTTAAATTTGATCAGAAGTTTCAATGCTGGAGAACAGTTCCCGTCGCTCTTTTGTCATGTTTTTGAAACCGGAGGTCAGGAGGTCAGTCTTTTGAGGTCATGGTGAAACGGTGTGTGTGTTGACACAGTGCAGGACAGGAGGAAGTGACGAGCCAATTACAGGGAAAAAAATTTACACAAATTTAAAGCAGCTGGAATAAAAATTAAAAAAAAAAATGACAAAGTAGTTTAAAAATGTTAATGAAATATTTGAATCATTTTACTGCATTATTGAATTTAAAGAGTGTTATGCAAGCATGCGAGCCAAAGCTGAGCATCTAAAAATTGATAGTTTGGTCGAAAAAGAAAGTGTGCTGTACTCCCCTTTAACAAGGCAGGGTCACAGGATAAGGTTATTAACTGGTATTGAGTTTTTAAATTGTCTCAAAATTCAATACCAGAATTATAGAGTATTATTGTTATTATACACTGAATTATAGCAAGATAGTAGGAACACAACACGAGAGGAAAGAATTATGTTTCTGGGACATAATCCGTATTCACTAAAGATGAATGGATAAGTGAATAGATATAAAGTAGACGAGTTACAGCCACATTAAACTCCAAATGCTCAGAGGAAAATGGGAAGGACAGGAAAGATGATGGAGGGATGACTCTTAGCAGTCACACATCAGAGTGAATGATGACGGAGAGGGGAAGATTTATAGTGGTGACAGAACAAGAGAGATAGAGATAGAGTGAGAGAGACATGATTCATGAAATGAGCGTAAGTCACAGAGAATGTTTTAAAGAATGAGAGCGAGAGAGAGAAAGAGAGAGAGAGAGAGCGAGGGAATGAGAGATACAAAGACATAGGGACAGAGATAGCTATAAAGAGGCAGAGGGAGAGCTATAAAGAGATAGATAAAGAAACCTAGAGAGAGAGAGACTTAAAGACTTATAGAGAGGGACAAAAAGACAAAGAGTCACCTATAGACAATGTAGAGAGAGCTATAGGGAAAAGGGGAGACACTGAGATAGAGAGAGACCTTTACAGAGATAAGACAGAGAGAGAGAGTTATAAGGAGACACCCAAAGACAGAGACATAGAAAAGACAGATACATACAGTATATAGAGAGATAGAGAGCAACCTATGTGAAGAGAGAGAGAGAGAGAGAGAGAGAGAGACCCATACATAGGACAGGGGCAGAGAGACCTACAAAAGGTGAGACCAATGAACTGAAAGATGTATATACACTCACCTAAAGGATTATTAGGAACACCTGTTCAATTTGTCATTAATGCAATTATCTAATCAACCAATCACATGGCAGTTGCTTCAATGCATTTAGGGGTGTGGTCCTGGTCAAGA
>JAQQZT010000001.1:31813927-31826479 GCA_030068275.1 Clarias platycephalus
AGAAGTCAATCGAGCGCCGCTACAAAACGCAACATAAACGTCTAGGACGTTCAGAGCGCGTTCGCTTATCCAAAAATGTAACGCCCGTGTGAACAAGGCCTTACTTTGAAACAATGTGGCATTGGGGTATTTTAAAAACTCTGGCAATGTCGTCTTTCAATTTTCTATGCTTCTGCTCTGAGTGTGAGGCAGCATAATTCCTGCCCCAACAGGTAACGTTCGCAGACTTGATTATCAAGTGTAAATCTGGAGGATTCAAATGAAAAGCTGCGTCCACTAGTTGGCACAACGTCTGATCCCGAACATCTCCAGTTAAAATTGTTTTTGTTAATGTTGTCATGATTCATGACTCTAATGAAAAATACAAATCTAGAAAATCCAGATGTTACTCAAGCTTTAAAGAGGTTTTGTGACTTTTAACATTAACCGTGAGAACGAGGACGATTTTGAAGCTCGAGAGTGGTCAGGGTAGCTCCGGCATCTTCACAGCACTTACGTATTTTATTCCTCACTCGTCACGCCATCGCATCGCATCGCTCCAGCTCTACGTTCCAAGACCAGGGAGGAATGTAAAATTTGGCGCCGGTGTGAAAGGTCCGGGGCTGCGAAGGAGAATCTGGATGAAATCATCAACGTGACTCAAGTCTCTCCGCGGTGCAATCACGGGAGCATTGTTCACCAGTGCATTGTGGGGGGAAAAAAAAGGCTTTTGACAGCGACGGCGTTGATGAATCATCTGCTCAGCTCTGCAAGAAAGACAATCTGAGAGAAAGAGTTCAGTTTCACTCTTTATTACGCTTTAATATTTACAGGATTTATGCCTTAACTCGTAAACAGAAAGAAAGTCATCGTGTGTCAACATGAAAGAGCGAGAGACGGAGGAATAGTCAGACAGAAAAAGAGGAAGAAGCAGATGAGAACAGGAAAGATGAGTAGAGAAATAATCGGGGAAAGGAATAGAGAGACAAACAGAGATGGATGGAGAAAGAGAGAGGGAAAGAGACAGAATAGGAGGCAAGTGGTAGAAGAGAAGAATAGAGACGGAGAAGGATGCTACATGAACATGGAATTAGACATAGAGAGGGAAGTTAAATTGGGTGTAATGAAGTATAAAGGAAGAGAGTGAGAGACGTGTAGAAAGACAACGAGAGGCAAAGGAAGAGAGACAGAGGGAGGGGAGGACGACAGACAGACTTCAGACAAAGAGAGAGAGAGAGAAAGACAATAAGAGAGACTCGGACAGACAGACGGAGAGAAACTGGAGCAGAGAGAGAGAGATCGGGACACGGAGAGATCGGGACTCGGACTCAAGAGAAAGAAAGACTCGTTTTACAGCCTTAGTTCAGTTCTTTTTCTCTCACTCAACTCATTACAGTTCAGATTCCTGGTCATAGTGTCACACTGTGTGGACGTGAGTGTGTGTATGTGTTCGTTGTGTTACTCTGACCCGGGCTGCTGTCCATCTCCATGGCCTGAATTCTCTCCTTGCTCGGAGCAGCTTTCAGCTTCGTGTTGCCTCTTGCGAGAGTTTCTCCGCGTCTGTGTTCGGTTCTCCCGGTGTATGTGCGGTTCTGCACTCCGCTCCGTCACTCTCCTGCAGTGACTCAGTGCTTGTAGATGTTTCTGCGTTGTGTGGCTCGTTTCGTCCTTTACGCCTCACGCTCACTGTAGTTATTGGTGTTCCGTCAGTTGGCAGTAGTTCTGTTTGTCCCCTTTGCTGTTGTTTATCAGCACCTCCTCCACCTGTACTCACCTGACACCATGTCGGAGAGACAGTGTCTCCCCACCAGCCTCAGAGGCCATGGTGGCCCGCTCACTCTCTCTCTCTCTCTCTCTCTCTCTCTCTCTCTCACTTTAAACTTTTATCATTTTAGTAATAACATTCACTTAACTTTCGACAAACATCTTCAACAGCCTTCCACGCACTCTCCGTACGCCCAGCGCCAGCGCAGGGAGAGAAAAGGAGAGAGACAAGGTTAGAGAGACAAAGAGGGTCAGACAGACAGGTACAGTAAGAGAGAGACTCAGACAAAAGAGACTCAAATAGACACAGAGAGAGAAAGAGAGAAAGAGCAAGAGAGACAGACTGAGACAGACAGAGAGAAAGAGGCGATAAAGGGATGACGAGAAGCTTGTGGATTGAGAGAAAGAGATATAAAAGAAGAGAGTGAGAGAATGATTGAGAGTTGATGAGAAAAGGATAGAAAGGGATGAGCAGGAGAAAGAAGAGAGACAAGAGAGAGAAATAGATATAGGGCAATGAACATACTGTAGAGAGATGGAAGAAGACAGACTGAGAGAGAGAGAGAGAGAGAGAGAGAGAGAGAGACTGGCTGTAATTATACTAGTATATGGGGCCCTGGCAAAAACCTAAACCTGAACACACACACACACACACTAGACAAAACACCCGGCAGTGATTGACAGCTCTGTATCCCTCCCTTTTGAAAGCTGGAGCCAAAACAGCGCAGTTTAATGTCTGAACTAATTCGGCTTATTAAACACAAAGACGCGTGAACCCGCATCCGTGCGCGTGCTGTAATAAACACCGCCTCGGGTCGCGCGCCTCATTCCCTGATTCTACTGCTTCAACTCCGGCCCAATTAAAAATACATGATGATGATGATGATGATGATGATTAATGAGAAGCATAAAGAGGATGCACGTTCATGCCGCTGAGCTACGTTACAGCCACGTCTATCGAGCGTTAATCTGACTAGATAGTTCCATTTTTACGGAATTTTGATTTTGAGAATTTTAGAAATCAGTGATCGGTCCCGTGGACTCTGCACTGGTGATCAGGGATTGGTTGGTGAGGACAGTTCTGATCAGTGATTGGTTGTTCAAGATAATGTATAGTTTTTGTGAACAACACTGTTCAGTGATTGGTTGTTTGGAATAAACAGGGAGCTGATAAATTGCCAGATTCCATGATCTAGGTTGGGAATACTGCTGATCTTATTTTATCCCCCCAAAAGAATTCCAACAAATGAATTTAAATATGAAAAAGTTAAATTTAGATGTACGACTTATCAGCAGTAATAATTTTGTCAGTGGAATGTCTTCACAAGGATTGTAAGACAAACATGTGTGTGTGTGTGTGTGTGTGTGTGTGTGTGTGCGTGTGCATTTCTGAGGAGCATAAAGGTTGCGCAGGCCGACACCTGGGCAAACACAGTCGAAAAAACCTCATCTGTCATCGGCGTCAAAGAGTCAGGCCAAACGCCGCTGCTGCTTTTGTCGAGACACAAAAGGCAGAAGGAAGGAGCATGAATTAATTTAACACTTTAGCACTCAAACTCAGTCTTTCTAAAAGCCGGGATTTGTGCAGTCGGGGTGTTTTTTCGCGGCAAATTAATGGCCAGTTCCAGTCCATACTTGATGGAATTCTTCATTCTTCAGGCGCTTTGTCTTCCAAAAGTACATGTTAGGATTAGCATTTCTCAAAATATGTGATATGGGGTGAATAATTATGATTTTCATCTTTTTTTTTTTTTATCTAAATTTTTTTTCAGTTTTTATTTTTTATTTTTTGCGTATTTCACGCACCTTAGTTTTCAAAAAGAAAAAAGAAAAGAAAAAAATCTACAACATATAACAGAAGATTAGCATCTATATATACAATATAGATGCTAATCTTCTGTTATATGTTATAGACATTTTCCTGTGCAAATATAAATATAATAATTTAAGATTAAATTTAAGATTTTCTACTTTTTTTAAACAAAAATCATAAAGCAAAATTAGGATTATTATGATCAGTTCTATTTTTACAAACTGCAAAGATCTTAGCAAGTAGAAATGATTGTAAATCTTGTTACATTTATTCTCTCTCTTAATATGAGATGTTAAGTTATCTAAGTTTATTTCTAGACAAATTTAGCTTTTTTTTTTTTAAATAAATTTTTTTCCATTTCCTGATAATTTGTTTCTTTTCAGAAACAAATGCTTTAAACTAGAAAAAAAATATATTGAAAAATCTAATCTATAAGCTTAATACACGTATCATTAGTTTGATTAGTCTGATCACTTATAATTAGTTTAATGTACAGTAATCAAATTTGACAAAATTCAAGATATTTTCTCTCGCTAAGATGGCGTTTTTATAGCAAATAAATAAATGAATAAATAAATAAATATATAAAAATTCTTGCTATGGTGTTAAAACCTCTTGTTGTGCAAAAAATTTATCAATTTGTTATTACTAATGAAAGGAGTACTTACCTACTGTACAAGCAAATCAGAGCCAATTAGCTGATTAGCTATTAACAAATACATCTCCGTAGAGTTAAAATATGAACTCGTATTTATGATGTCGTTTTGTTGTATCTTTATTACATTAGCATGTGTAACGCTAACACCATAGCATTAAAGAAACGTTAACATAATGCCCTGCTTGTTTAGTTTGTAACTCTGTATTCTAATTGAACTCAATTTGGACGGGGTTATGTCGGATTTAACGTGCCTCGTTTGGACTCCCCTTGTCTAATGCGCTGCGTCACAAATCGTTCAGCATGTACTCTTCCTGAAGATTCCACTTCTCCTGGTTTCATCCCCTGACTTCAAAAGCAGCACGTCTTCAATTAGAGATTAACCGGCCGAGGCTAGAGATTAGCTAAAAGGGCTGAAAATGATGACATGTTTGTGTCTCTTTGCAGCTTCAGCTTTTGTGATGAAGGCTCAAAAGGGCTGACGATGAGGACGTTGGCGTGGCTGAGGGATGAAAAGCTCAGAGACGTGCAAACTTAAGTGCTGAGGAAGAAAGAGAGAAAAAGTCCAGAATTAACAGATGAGCTAGCACTCCATCGTGTTCTGGAAAGGGTTAATGCAGAAAGAGTTTGTTAGATAATTGGCGTTTCACATAGTATATAGTACAGAGGATATAGGATATCTATTATGCACCCTAAATTTATAGTACAGAAAAACATAATTTACCCAAAAACTGTATCCCAGGAAATTGTGTTTTAGTGCTTTATATTCCCAACACTCTAGAAACCCCAGGGCACTGTTCCCAGTTATTTTGCCAGTACGTAATATATTGTTTCAAGTCCCCGATAGTCCCAGGACATTATGACCACCTGCCTAATATTGGTCTTTCTTTTCCTGACAGTAACAGACTTGTGTGTTCTGTCACTTTTCTGTTGAAACCAACAGTAACCTTTTTCTCAATTTGATCTACTGTACACAAGCGCTTCTACTGGATCGGACTACACGGACCAGTCTTCACTCCCATGTGCATCAGTGAGCTTTGGCCACCCATGAAACCAGTTCACCGGTTTTCCTTCCTTGGATCACTTTCGGTATGCCCTGGGAACATCCCACAAGAGCTGCAGTTTTGCACTTGCTCTGACCCAGTGCTCCAGCTATTAAGTGCCAATCAAAAGTGTTCCAAGGAAGACAAACTGGTGAACTTGCGAGTCATGGGTGGCCAAGCTTTCTGATTTGGGGAGTGAAGTCTAGCCCATGTAGTCCGATCCAATAGAAGCACTAGTGTACATCAAATTGTTTAAAAGGTTGATGCTGGTTGTGATAGAAGGTGTCAGAACACACAGTATATCTCTGGCAAAAGGGGGATTTACTCAATATTAGACAGGTGGTCATAATGTTATGGTTGATCTGTGTATTTCCAATTCCCTACAGTATATTCTCATGGCATATTTCCCAGTGCTTTATATGTCATACTGTATATTCCCAGAACACTATTTTTCCGAAGCCCTATATTCCCAGTGCATTATTCCCAGTGATTTCTCTCTCCAGTGCCTCATGTGACCTACATTTCCACAAAATTTCCAGTGCCCCATGATCTCGAGGCACTGCGCCAAGTAATTTATATTCCCAGGACACTGTGATCCCAGTGCCCTACATTCCCAGGACACTATATATTCAGTGCCCTATATTCCCATGTCATGGTTCCTAGGGATTAATATTTCCAGTGTCTAATATATTCCCAGGACACTGTTCCCAAAGCAGGACATTGCATTCATATTCCTTTATATTCCCAGGGCCAGATATTCCCAGGACATTGTGTTCCCAGTGCTCACTGAAATTTTTTTTTTTTTAGGTTAATATACAGTAATCCTTATATGCCCTATATCCCTCACGATGCAGTGCTCTTATTGCTTTTATATTCGCAGTGCTCTTTCCCCCAGGTATGGCACTGGGATCACAGTGTGCCATCTTCGCATCTTTTTATGTTCCCCGTGCCATATACTGTATTTTCAGGACACTGTGTTCTCAGTCTTTTCCAGCCACATAAGTTGCTGGATCACTTTCATTTTCCCTATATTCCCAGGACTTTTTAATTGCTTGGATAATATATTCACAGTACACTGTTATCATATGCCATTATATAGCCAGTACACTATTACACCCTATTACAGGGCAGTATATTTCCAGGCTGATATATTTTCAAAATTCTTTATTAATTCCTGCCTTTATTATCAGTATTTTTCATCCCATGACCATTTAACTCCATCACCCCTTAATTCGAAGTACCATATATTCTCAGGACTCAGTACCTTATGATACCAGAGGTCTGTATTTCCATGACCCTATATTCCCTGAATTATTCCAAGAAACATGATTTCCCAGGGCACTTAACTTACAAAGCACTATATTCACACAACCTTCCCACATCACCTGTATTTCTAGAAGCATATATTCCCAGTACCTTTTTATTCAACTTCCCTATTGCCAGGAAGTTTTATTTATAGGACAATAAATCACATCATATAAATAGATGTGTTGGTAAATATGCTTAGGTTTGATACATGCACACAGTGACATCAACCAAAATTTGTCATCAACAGCGTTTCCTCTTTCACCAGGTGAAAGGGCAAAGAGGGCAAAGTCTAGTCATTCACCACAGCCTGATTTACTGTCAATGTTATCTTATCCTACTGGCAGGGTGCGGCTCAGGTTACGATTATAAACTTGGTGATATAACAGACTTCGGGAGCCCGAGTGCTTCAAATGGGTAGGTATCTGCCACATAAGGATGGAGGGCAAAAGTGTTTCATGTCCTTGTGCTCTCTGTGAGGGTTTTACAAGTTCTATAAATTACATACAAATATTTGCACACATACAGGTTTGTTCACAAATAAAAATGATGTTAATGTGCAAAATTCTCAACAATAAATGGATGATAAGCAGTTAACATTGGGATTAGTTTCAGTATACCTGGGTCTAAATTGTCATGAGCCTATATTCCCAGAACTGTTCTCTAAGGGACATGTATTCCAAGGACCAGTAATCCCCGAAATCATTTATTCCCAAGACTCTTTAATTCTAGCAACCTGTATTCCAGGTACTACAGTATACAGTAATCTCAGCGCTGTATATATCCAGGACCACATATTCCCAAGACAATTTATTCCCAAACCCTGTTATTTCTAGGAGCCTATATTCCCAGTACTTTTATCTCAGACTATATACATTCCCATTACCAGGCATTCATAAATTTATTTATTCCGAAGCCTTTCTATTCCTACCAACCTATATTCCCAGTACTATACTATTATCTCAGAGTTGTGTATTCCAGGACCAAATATTCCCCAAATCACTTATTCCCACTCTTTATTCTTATTAGCCTATATTCCCAGTACTGTTTTTTAGGGCAATATTTTTCCATGCCCAGGCATTCCCAAAACCATTTATTCCCATGCCTTTCTATTCCAAGGTGCCTATATCTCCCTATTATCTCAGGCTATATGTTCCCATGACCAACCATTCCCAAAACCATTTACACCTACTGTATTCCTATCAATTTATTGTCTATGTATTGCCAGAACCAGGAACACCGCAAACCATTTATTTCCAGGAGTCTTTATTCCTATGAGCCTATATTAATACTATTGTCACAGGGCTATATATTCTCTCCAACAGGCATTCCCAAAAGCATTTATGCCAAGTACTCCTTATTTCTAAGAGCCTATATTCCCAGTATTGTTATATCAGGGCTATTTCCCAAAAGTATATATTCTCAAAGCCATTATTTCCCAAGACTCCTTTTCCATATTATGCTATATCCGCAGTACCTGATTATCCCAAGGCACTATATTATTAGCAACTTATATTTCTAAGTCCATGTCATTTTTCAACACACTTTATACTTAGAAGCGTGTATTCTGGGTTTATTATCCCAGGGTCCGATATTCCCAAGATGATATATTATTTATAGTATCCCATTACCCCAGGGTCCTATTTTTAGGACCATGTATTCCCAATACCCCATGATCCCAGGACACCATTTCAAGGAACCAGTTTTCCTACGGGAAAAGCTACGCACAAACACACAAAGGCCGAATTACATTTATGAAATAAGCATTTTTAATACTTTGCAATGTAGATCGTTAATGTTAGCCGAAGCAAAGTTTCTGATCGTTCAAGATAATCTATAATTTCGTAAATACATATATAATGTATAAGGTACACTAGTTTTATCATTTTATTTAAACAAGCATTCTTAGGACTTTGTACTTATAGCTTTCCACCTTGCTGAGTAGAGTAGTAGAGAGACATCTTTAGGCTGGAGAGAGAATGAAAGAGAAACAGAACGAGAGAGATGGATGGCCATGAAGTGTCTCCACTCATGGAGATTAGACCCTAATTCCAGCTGATAATGCATCCAAAGGCCGAGCGTGTCTGCTACAAAAGACGTGCAAGTTGCTTTATCTCTTCAGGAATTCCATTCATGCCGTCCCCTTCACACCAGTAACCCCTTGTTTCAAGGAGGGTTTGGACGGATTTCTTTGTTAATCCTCGGCTTCATGGTATTGTAACTGCATGTAATGATTTCAGTCTGAGAGCATAGAGTGTTGGGGCTTCATACAGATTCTTGGTCCCATGTATTATGTTCCATGAGGACACTTGTCTATATTTAATATACACAGAAAACTTTTGGCATTTTAGAAAATTATTCAACATATTCAACCATTTAGAATCCCGAATTGAAGAATGCTGTGGTATAGTTTTCATTATTTTGATCGGCACTAATGGTGTCCTTTCCAGCTGCATTAATCTAATATCTGATATCAATATATGGTTTTGATGACATGCAGCATTTTTTTTTTTATAAACTAATGAGGATTAACATCCCTCCCACGGTGCATCTCTATATTGCACGTCCATATTTTTCATTTTCATTAAATGCTCTGCTGGGTTTTTGGCAGTCAATGTATGTCTTTTATTATTTTTCCCCCCCACTTAATGGTATAAGCATTCACAAATCTCCATTCTTGGTAGGAGCGGTGCACACTCGAGCCTTTTTACACAGATTAAAAGCTTATTTTTTGCTTCGAATGTAAGGTCATAACTGTTTTGGCCTTTGGAGATCTTATATAAATTGGAAAGTGGGGTTCATCGGGCCCTTTTTGTAATGTTTCATGAACCTTCTTTCTACAACATACAACTCCTGAAAATATTAAAGTTCTTTTCAGATAACAATCAAATTCCAAATTTAATTCCGATACTGTTTAGTGGAATGTTCTGGAAAGATGATGTCGTTGAAAGTGCTACAACTAAACTGGCATTGAACCTACGTAAAAAACAGAACTTCTTATTAACTTCTGTTAATAAGAATATAAGTGAAATCAGATACGTAAGCACTTCTATTGGAAGCTTTCTGAACTCTGCGAATTCAGGACTTCAGAAAATAGTATTTTGGGAAAACATGACACAAGGAACATATCCTGTTTTTTTCGAATCTTTATTTGGAGCATTTATGCTGATAAATATTCATTCGCACAACTTCCAACTACATCCATGGTCCCGTTAGTTTCTAACAGGGTTATCAATGAAAAGTTCTTCTAAAGTCTTCACAAGTCTTCCTTCTTCAATCGAGAACTCTTTGTAATTCTTTGTTTTTCAATCAAGAAGTCTTTGGTGGTCTTTGCTTTCACTTATCAAGTCTCCTTACGTCTTTGTAAGACATTGACAGATGACATGTTGATTCAAGAAGATGACTTTTGATTGAAATCAAAAAGTTTCAAAGTCATTGAAACTAAAGACTTAGGAAGACTTATATTTGGTATGTTATAATCTTATTTTTTTTTAAAGTATACCTAGATTTAGCTATATTCAAGAATATTTCACTTGCTAAGATGATAAGATGTTTTGCAGTGCAGCAGCTGGAGGTCAAGATCTACTCAGGCCATCGGTTTGGCACTAATATTGCTTTGAGGTCGTTTTTTTGTTCCAACTTCCATAACATTGGCAAATTAATGCCACCGTAACGTTTTGACAACCAAAAATTCCTTCTGGGTGGAAAGGAATTCTATTTCCTATCTTGAAAATACAGAGCGAAAGGAATACAAAAAACTGGTTATATAGATCCCTGAGTGTATGAATATATGGCCATGGGAAAGCCATACAGTTCTGTCAACATGTAATATAAGTACTAGGGAAAGAAGGATGGAGGAATTTAGGACTCTGGGAATACAAAGTCCTGGAATCCTGAATCCATCATAATGGCAGAAATTATGCAATATACTAGGTCTTGTCACTTGGTGTGCTCCCTATCTAAGCTAACTATCATTAGGGGAACTTTTTGTTGGCTAATCAGGAACAGCAGTCGCTTAGCATCATCAAATCAGGATGTTCACCAAGAAAGACCAAGAAAGTTCCTGAGAATCTTTCGGGCCATCGTAAAAGACATGAAAAACCCACTAATGTTCCGTCACATAGACCATATTTATCCTGCAATCACGTCGATTCATCTCTGATTGTAGGTCCACCCATGTCTCAAGCTTGAGACCGTTCATAAAAGGATCGGCCCTTCCCCAAAAATAACAATTAACTCCCGTCTGTTCACACTCAGACACAAACAGTCATACAACGTTTACACAACATGGCTCGCAGACACGACGAGCAGCTACAGGGACAGAGCGGGCACAGCGACCGGGACCAGCGAGATGATCAAACGCCTGAGAGGGCGTTCTCCTCAAGCACAAGCATTATTTAATCCAGCGGCACCGTTTATTAATCCGACTCCCTATCTTTTTCTGTGATCGAGACACTTTGCTATGATTAGCGTGAACCAGCAGCTGAGATTTCAACCTGAGTTTCTCACCTGCTAAACCTCCTGTCTGTCCTTGTGTCTTATAGCAAACCTAGCATTTGTTTTTTTTATTATTATTATTATTATTGTAATCAGATCCCAAAAAAACACAACATGGCATTTAAAAGATACTACTGAATAATCAGGATATACTGAGCAAACTGAGGTCATTATTATAACATATTAGCTTAGACGCTAATGTCAAACTGTCTTTGCTAGTTAGCAGAATTTAGCGATTTCCTTAATACATGTCAAAGTTTAAACTCCTTCATAGCCTAAGAATATGAAAAAGAAAATTCTGAATGTTGTTACCCAATATATTAGCAAAGAAAAATTGCTTTTCTGGTTAGCAAAATCCCAACTCTTGCTTTCGTTAGGATCTGCTGTTTGGGCAAGGAATGTGCCAAGTTGTTGATAATTCTGCAATTATGAATCTAATTGCTGTCGATTAAGCATAAAACGTTCGCTGCTTTGCTAGGTGTCAAACGTGATGAGCTAAGAATGTTTCCGAGGTGTGATGGTGGAGTCGTTGTGGAAGTTCAAAGTTCAGGATACATCAGCAACCTTTTCACACAAATGCACACACAAACACACACACATACGTATGCAGGCGTATCATTAAGCGTCTTAAGTGGGAAAGCAGAGCTGCGATAAATACCGTTGTGGACCCTTTAATACTCGTTTAAGAGCTTTCATGTTCCATCTCTTCTACAGCCAAATGATGCGTTAGTTACAGGGCTGCGCTGGGGTTTGTAAATCACTGCTTTCAGGGTTGGGGCAGGTGCGATATGAAATATGAAATTAAGCACTAAGATGTGCTGATCTTCACGTCTCGGGGACGTCACGGGAGAGTCCCAGTGATTAAGTTACACAGGGTTAAACATGCGTTTTAGCAGAATCACAGTTGCGTTGGAAATGTCCGCCAACTTTAAAAAACATTTTTATGACACCCTTTACTCACACACAAGTCAGCATGGATGAATAACAACCATAAGGATTACGGTGATGATAGAGGAGTTGGCCAACTAAAATAAACAGCATTCTAACAAGTTTCTAAAGCGTCAGTTCATTCGCAGGGAGTGATACTTTTGGTCACTATGGTGACCATTTCCTGAAGATGATCTACAGTGAGGTCAATAAGTATTTGATCACCCTGTGATTTTGCAAGTTCTCTTATCGTGGAGGGGTCTACAATTTTCAGCATAGGTGCATTTCCACTGTGAGAGACAAAATCTAAAAAGAAAAATCCAGAAATCACATTGTATGATTTTTGAACAATTTATTTGTGAATTACTGTGTCAAATAAGTATTTGATCACTTGAGACAAAAAATTATAATATTTGGTACAGAAGCCTTTGTTAACAATTACAGAGGTTGTAGCGCAGCCACACAAAGGGACATTTTTATCAACAGGTAAAAGATGGAAGAGCTAATGCTGCTCGCCTGTGCCACAAGATGTGCCCTATCCGGTTTATTATTTGTCCCCATAGACAGTG
>JAQQZT010000001.1:31840969-31855062 GCA_030068275.1 Clarias platycephalus
TTGGCTTGCTCATCAGAGACATTTCATTCATCATTCATTCATCTCATTATTATCTAGACACATTTTTCTCACACATAAATATTTTCTTTTCTAAAAAAATTTTCTTTCATTTTTGTGAATCTGCTTTGAGACAATGACCATTGTTAAAAGCACTATATAAATAAAATTGAATTGAATTAAATTGAATTGAATATGTGAAGAATAAAGAATTTCAATGTGCAGTAATGTACATGCAACGAAGACTGAACTTATTATTAATGTGATGTTTTTACTTTGGTAATTCAAAATTATTTTAATGCAACTGTGTATTTTGTTTCTCAAAAATACCAGTTTAATTACTTATTCATTGATGACTTATTAGTAGTCACGCGATTGCAAAAACAAGAAAACATGACAGTTCAGGAACAAGATAATTAACAAATCTGATTTTGTTTCTGTAAGATCCGGAAGTTACAGAAACTCATGACTCCCACAAAAGTTACTACTACTTAATATTTTTTATACATGGCAGAAACAAGCGTCTGTACTGTAGCTAGTGTAATAGCAATACAAATGGATAAATTTCAAGAAATTATTACAAAAACATATAGCGAGAAAAGGTATGTGAACCTTTTGGAATTTTATGGTTTTCTGCATTAATTTGTCATAAAATGTATCTGTTCTTCATCTTGACAAATTTGACAAAAATTGTACCTAAAATAATAACACTTAATTATTATTACATAGTATTATGTATTACAAAATTATTATAACACATAATACAAATTCTGATCTTTCATGTCTTGCTACTGTGTATAATTATATGTGTAGTGCCAACGAAAGCTAAATGCTACTTATCAATGCTAAGTTGAAGGAAATTCCTAAAAAAAACCTTCTAATAGTCTCTTATAAAACCTTCTAATAGTCTAAATTTACACACCTTCTACCTTTTACGAGACTCTGATTTGATTAGTTTTCTTTTAAATTTGGAGGACATTGAAGACAAACCTTGTGATGGGACTTTCTGGTGAATGAAGACATAGAAGTGATTTCTGTCTACAGAAGACTTCAAGCACAGTACGTTGATGTGGCGCTTAGAACATTTGAACGGTGCAAACCTCTTAAAGAAGGCCGTACATCTGTGAATGACGATCGCAGCCGAGGTGACTCTGAGCTCACTGCAATCGTTCCTGTGAGCATTCAGCGAGTGGAACACCTGATACCTGAAAATCGACTTGTGGAAGATTCACTAACACCACTTGCACATTTCAGGAATTAGGCTGGGTGTAATCGCCACATCTCCCATACAATCTTGAGCCAAGGAGTTCCAGGGAGGCCAGCGTTTCACACGGTCGGCTCATGGCTCTGGAAAACTTTATACCTCAAGAAAACTTTATACCTCAAGAAAACTTTATACCTTGAGCCACTGCGAGTGGCCGCCCGTCGTTCCACGAAGTTCCGCAAGCTTTCGCGAGGACCGGCAAAAAGATTTATCAAAAAAATCAAGTACTAATGAATCGCTGGGATAAGTTCATTATTGTAGCAGGGGATTATATAGAGAAATAAAGAACTCTGAACTTTGCTCTGTGATGCTGCACTGTTATCAAAAGTCTCGCTTTTGACTTGAACACCACTTTTAACTTGCAGAGTAAACATTGACTGTTAAAGGAAACATTGCTCATTTGTTGTTTGTTCCAGTCAGCGCTCTGTACACCACTATTGTTATCCAGGTAGATCATTTACCTCAGAAGTCGTTCGCACGTGATGATCGATATTAAGAGAAGGCGTTGGTGAGAACAAATACAGTGGCGTTATTAATCCATCAGCACCGACGATAACGAGATGATGAAGCCTAAACCACTTGTAATTTCACCTCACAAATCGTCATTCAATCAAATCTAACAGCAGTTACTCAGCAGTCCTGACTCTCCGCATCTGTTTGGACCAAATACGATTACAACATTCATTTAATACATAAAGTACATATACAGTAGGTTTGGCATATTTTTATTAGATGACAGACACTTTTTTTTTTTTTTTACCCCAGAGATATCAGCGAGGAAGCCAGCATGTCTTAACAGTAACTCAGAACGTGTCGCGATAGAGAGTCTGAAATCATGCTAAACAGCACATACTAGGTAATTTGGTTAGCATTAAATTTGAGCTTGTGTAGAAAGTGTGACGCTAGCTTCTATCGGCTAAACATTATTTAAAACTCTTTCCAGTTTGACTGACGGCACTTAGTTAGTAACCATGTAGCCCAGTGTAAGTATCTATCCAGTGACGTAAACTTCAAAGCAGTTTTTGAAAGTCGCTCTGGATAAGAGCTTCTGCCAAATGCCTAAATGTAAATAAAATGTATACACACTTACACATTTGTTTCGTTCACCCCTATATACGCCCAGGAGACGAGGTGGGGTACAACCTGGACAGGGTGCTAATCCATTGCAGGGCACACACACGCTCAATCACACACTACGGACAATTTGGGAAACCAATTAACCTAATCTGCATGTCTTCGGACTGTGGGAGGAAACCGGAGAACCTGGAGGAAACCCACCAATCACGGGGAGAACCTGCACGCAGAGACTCCGAGGCGGGAATCGAACCCGGACCCTGAGGCGGTGCTAACCACTACACCATCGTGTCGCCCTCTATACTCATCATTACATACACTTTGAAGAAATTTTAAGAGAGTTCTTCGGGATTTACGCACAATTTATGATTCTGATGAACCGAAATGAGTAAACAGGAGGATTTTCACATTATTTCACATAACACATTCTTGTAGACAAATGTTTTGAATGTGTTTTGTAGCCTTATTTTAATGACACTTTTTTTTTTTTTTTAAACCCATGCATAGCTTGTATATACGTGCTGCCGACATTTTACTGTAGCCCAGTTAGTGCTGAATATAGTGTAATCAAACTTTATCCATTTATGTTTATAAGCAACTAAAAACGGCACAAATGTCAGGGTTTTAAAAGATTTTGTCTGTAACGATTTTGCTGTGAAGTGATGTGTTTTTTATTTTTTTTACATTTACAGCATTTGGCAGACACACTTATTATCCAGAGCGACGTATATTATTATCCCATTATACATAAAGTTATACGGGTTGGGTGTTAAGGCCTTTGCTCAAGGTAGAGACCTGCACTCAAGATTTGATGGGTGAATGCGGGTGCGGGCGGGAAGGTCCTCATGTATGTGCGGGTTGCGGGAGAATAAAATTAATCGCGGGAAATCCCGCAAAATGGAATTATCTTAAAATGTATTTATTTTAAACAAATACTAAATTATTTATCTACTCAGTAGCGGTTCTACACTGAATTGCTCCCCACCAAACCCCCCCCCCCACCTCCTCGGTCAGCGCCACTCCGTTCCAACACCCCCCCCCTCCCCCCGTCAGCGCCACTTCCCTAAAAAATAAAAATAAAACTACTTAAATGTTTACCTGCGGGAGTTTTGCGGGCGGGAGCGGGACAGAATCTTGCGAGAGCGGTACGGAAAAATCCGTCCCGCGCAGGTCTCTAGCTCAAGGGACCCAGTAGCAACTTGGTGCTGGGGTTTGAACCCAGGACTTTCTGAGACTTTTCAATATCTTAGCCACTGAGCTACACCCTGCCCCATGTTACCCCCCCCCCTCATGCTAGTGCCTTTAATGAAACCCTGTACTGGTCCTTCTAACGTAGAGTTAGCATGCTAACTAGCATTTACTGTATGCTGTACTGTATGTTATTTACTAATGCATCTGGAGAATAAACTGCTAGAAAGATGACATATAACACTTTTAACACTTTAAGCTTAATTCACACATATACTGTAATTAGCATCTCTTGCATAAAGATAGTCTGACCAACTCCTTCCGAGGTGAATTGCAACGCTATAGCCTCGCACGCATATTAAGCTGACAATAGTATACGATTTCCAGGAGGCGCATCCAAATAAAAACAAGCGTTATGGACCGGAGACCAGTTTTTTTGGGACCGGATTCTCTCAGTGACGGAATAGACAGAGATTGTGGTTTAAATCATTTCGGATTAAGCAGTTTAAAAATGCATATTGCACCTTTAATCTGCTTGTAAACACATTCATATAAGAAATGGAATGCCATGTGAGGTTCATTTCAATCTGTGACACTTACTCGTTTGTTTATCTTCATTTTCAGTCTCATGTGCTGCTTATGTGGTTACATCATATTAATCCGCTTGGATCTAGCCAAGTTTTTTTGACGTTTAAATGCAAGTGAATCCTGCAACACTGTTTTTGCTGAAGTCATCTAAAAGTTTTTTTTTTGTTGTTTTTTTTTTTTTCAAAGGAAGAATTTTTCCCCTGACCTCACCTCCGGGTCACGTCGGTATGTTTTCCAGCTCTTGGAAAGGTGTGTGTTTACTAAATTCACTGTCCTTCCCTTGCGCAGCCTTGTAGCTGAAAGATAAAAGCGTGACTGAGAGTGTTGTTCACGTCGTCCGAGCCGAGCTTGTCACTCCGAGCTCATCGGCTGTCACTGGAACAGGTGTGTATGCGAGAGATGGGTTAAAAGCCAGCCAAGATGAGTGTAATGTGCGTACGTGTGTGTGTGTGTGTGTGTGTGTGTGTGAAGAAGACCTATACTTTGATATGTTCTGGTGCACTGAGCGCATGCACAAGGGTGATGAGCAGAAACTTGTTGGCCCCTTGATGGTTTGTTTATTAATCACGGCCGCTGTGTGATACGTCTCTCATCGCCCTAACAGCTATAATTAAGCTTTAAAGAGAACGCGAGAGCTTGATGTGTCTGAGTCTCGTCTGCTGTGTTTCATCTCCGCCTCACGCTTCTCTTTTGATGTGTGACGAGGGAAAGGGTCAAAAAAACGGGAATGCCCCCGATGTAAAGGACATAAATAACACAGCACTGCCTCCTACCTCCTGTGTACATCCACCCTGTACTGGGGTCTTAAATGATTTTACCTTCAACAACACCTTTGTGTTCGACAATCACACGTGTGTTAACAGTCAAGGTCATCCATCAGTCAACTGAGGCTAACGCACAAAATCAAATATCAAAAAAGGTCATTGTTGTATGGTATGAATGTACAGGGAGTGTGTGTGTGCAGGGAGTGTGTACATACATCAATAATAAGAATGATGAACTCGTACATTCAGATCATTAAGTCTTAAAATATCAACACGTGTTTACAAACCAGATCTGAAACGTTGATTCGGTGTTACATTATACATACAGATGTGTGTACAATACAGATGTGTGTACAATGTAAACCACTTTTTCATCCTTTAAAAAAAAAATTTTTTTTTATAAACCACTTTTTCTTTTCCTTTTTTTTTCTTCTACATTTTGTGCCTCATGTTTCATACAGTGAAGTCAGATTAGTAATTATCCAGGTGTAATTATAGTGTAAGAGTGATTTCATTCCTGTAGGCTTCTTTAGATGATTTGTTGCTACAGCGCTTATGCAGTACAGTGTGTACGTGTTTCTCGCCGTTCCACCATTTCAGCTTCTTATCGCTTTCCTTTTATAGAATCAGTAGGAATTCAGTACTAATAAATTACTACAACAGCTGAGATGTCAAGAATTTTACCTTTGATAAACTCTAATGTAAAGTCAAAAAATTAATTTTTTCAAATCTATATTACCAAATTTAATTCTATTTTATTTATATAGCACTTTAGCAATTGCGACTGTCGCAAAGCAGATTCACAGAATCGAAATCATGTTGGATAAATTACATTAGCATTATCATTGAAAAGAAAAATCTAATTTAAAATTCAAATTCGAGACATTACTAATCCATTTTAATTTTATTTTATTAAAATAAAAAATGATAATTAAATTCAAATTCTAGTTCTATTTGTCACATATGCAAACACACAATATATGACATGCAGTGAAACGCTCACTCACTCACTCATGCACTCATCTTCTATACCGCTTCATCCTGTATTCAGGGTCGCGGGGACCTGGAGCCTATCCCAGTGGACCAGTGGACCGCACGAGGCGGGTACACACTGGACAGGGTTCCAATCCACCGCAGGGCACATGCACATACACACACACTCACACACAACGGGAGACTTAGTGACGCTGATTAACCTAAGGAAAGATAGAATTTGCTATTTTAAAAAAACAACTGAAAACAAAGTTTTGTACATAAAATATAATTAAAATAGAAATTAAAATTATAATGGTAATAATATTTTGGGGTTAAAAGTCATAATAAATTGTTTAAACTATATGTATATACTGTATACATATATATGTAACTTATATACAGTACAACTTCATTCCCATACAAAAATTCAATAATTTTATATTGTACAGCTAGTTTTTTCTTATTTTTTTTGTATTTTCCTTATATTTTTCATATATTGTATATTTTGTATTGTACAAATATTTTATTCTTTCTTAATTAAATTTACTTCTATTTTCTTTTTTTATATTTATTTCCTAATAATAGTCTTTTATTTTAAGGTCGCATGCAGTCGTCTAAGCATCTCACTGCATATCGTACTGTGTATGACTGTATACTGTACAGTATGTACAGTAACAAATAAAATTTGAATTTGTATATGCATGTACGCTTAACATATATAAAACCGTAAACAAAAATACTGTGTATATCACAAATTATTTTTTTATTTTAAAAACTATATATTTTAATATTTTTTTAAATAATAATAAATATAGCTAAACCTCAATACATAGTAATGCATTTTTATTATTTACTAAATGCATAGCTAACTTAACTAAACCATTTTTTAAAAGATTTGGCTTATTAAAATTCACACACAAGAAAATCTAATATAATAATATTCATTTATTCATTCTTTCTACCACTTTATCCTGTATTCAGGGTCACAGGGGGCCAAGGCGAGGTGTCAATCTATTGCAGGGCACACACACTCACACACACACACACTACAGGCATTTTGGAAACAACAATCAGCCTAATCTGCATGTCTTTGGACTGAGGAGGGAAACCCACCAAGCATGAGGAGAGCCAACTGCATGCACACAGTCCCGAGGTGGGAATCGAACCCTCGACCCTGGAGGTGACAGTGATAGCCACTACCCCACCACGTCGCCGTATAGAAATATTATTATTATTATATAATGTATTAATGGCACAAAACGGTTCCCAGCAGTCTTTTTGTGTTTAAACATCGAGCTCCATAAGTAAATAAATAAATATCCAATTATAAATTTGTTAAGGTATTAATTAAATGTATTTTCCTGTCTCTTCTCTATAAAAATACTAAAACTCTGTATTAGTTTATACTGTATGTTCTCTCTTTATTATTATCACTTCTATTACTATTAAATTAAAATACTAGTACTACTGATGATGATATGAAAATGAGAAATGTAAGGCAAGCTTCCATCACTGTTTATCACAGAGAAGTGGGCGGAGTCTGTAACCGTATCTCTCGCCTCAAAGCGCCGCTCTAAAAGTGAAAGCAGTCTTCCATTTCACGCCTCGTCATATCATCTTTCCTGAATTTCAGAAATCAGAACGTGGAGACCTGGACGCGCTTCTGTGGTGAGGTCACATGACCTGGAGCCGTTCTGATCTTCCACTTCATCCCTGTCCTACTCTTTCACTCGTTCAAGCCGGGAGGATGAGAGACGTGAAGTGGGACATCACAGAAGAATGTAAACACGTCTGACGTCTCCGGCCTTGATCTGGTCTTCCACCAGACAGCCGGTCAGGAGCGTCTCTGATAACGCACTCCGCCAAAAGATCAGATTTTGTCATACATACGCCTCGTCCTGGTCTGTCCTGGTCAGGGTACATGTGTGAGGAACAGCTCCGGCTCCTCATCACAGGCTGACATTAATACGCCTTAAATAGTGTTTTTTTATTTTTGGTTTTCCGTGCTTCGTGCGATGCCGAGACAGACTGTTCTGAAGGAGGTGTGGAGTGACGGCAGAAACACACCTGTTTGCTTTGGAAGGTGAAATGATGAGGCTACAGACGACAGCCAGTGAACTCTCAGCTCCGGGAGCCATCAGCCAATCACCTGACGCGCTCTGCCCGCATGATCGACGTGTCCAGAGGATTCCGACCGGCTTAATGGATCCACGTCTCCTTATCCTGACTATATCATACCAGAATGTTTGACACGATATTAATCCAGGAATGTCTGGAATGAAATCTTGGATATGAGATTCTCTTCTAGCAATCTAGCGGTGGAAATTGGGTAAAAAAAAAAATTCTCTCTCTCTAGCTCGACTTTAGAGAGAAATATCTGTTCCTGGTACATCATCGCTTCCACATAATTATAATTAGATCCAGAGAGCATTTAATCATTTAAGCAATTAAGTCGTTATACCACAATTCTGGACTCTGATTGGTTCAGGCTGCAGTCGCGCAGGTTTTTGTTCCTGCGTCAGTTTCTATAGCAACAAATCGATGTTCCACGTATATAAAAATGCCAGAGCGCGAAGGGACGTGGATCAGAGTGGAGACGCTCGGAGTCGAGTGCTGCAAGTTCTTTTTTGCCGAGATGAAAAACACGTAAACATGCTGCGCTAGTTTATCTGTCGACGCCGTCTGAAATTACAACACGAGAGCCGAGCAGCTCGGCTTTGAAGTGTGAGAGACGTGATGAGTGACTCTGAGACTGAACACTTACTCAACACGTCGCACTTACACACTTACACACTTATACACTTACACATCTCTGTGCACTGCACTGTAGGGAGCCAGTACTACTCTTTACACCAAGGGACAGACAGACAGACAGACAGACGTAGATACACCACAACTTTGGACACCCCTTCTAACTCCATGGTCGTTCCTGATTTTTATTTCTTTCTACACTGTAAAACAATACTGAAGATATTTATACAAAATGCACAATAATCTCCTTTGAACAGTTGATACTGAAATGTGTCTGTTATTTATGTTCTGTAAAGCTTCATAATCTGAGGTGCTGTTTGTTAATTGGTGATTTCTGAGGCTGGTGACTCTAAATGAACTTCTCCTCTGCAGCAGCCGTGACGTTTCGGTCGTGCTGTCCGGGGAAGGTCTTCATGAGAGACGGTTTCATCATGGAGCTCGATGGGTTTTGCGAATGCACTTACAGACGATACTGTTCTTACAAGAACTGTTCCAGAACAGCCGACTGTTGTTATTAATGATGATGATCTTATTTGATCATCTTTTGTCATATGTGTGTCAATGTAAATGCAAAATAAATCACTATACAAAAAAAACAACAACATTGAATTCAAAGGTGTGTCCAAACTTTTGACTGGTACTGAAGATAGATAGATAGATAGATAGATAGATAGATAGATAGATAGATAGATAGATAGATATTGTCTCCATGACTCTCACTATGTTTTAGTCTTTCTGTCTCTCTCTGTATCTCGCTCTTTGTTCTCTCTCTCTCTCTCTCTCTCTTTCTTTCTGTGTCTGGCTTTCTGGCTCCCCTTTGTGTCTTCTTTGTCTCTCTGTCGGTTTCTCTTGATAGATAAATCCCTTTCTGTCTGTCTCCCTTTACTTAGTTTCTCTTTCTCTTTTAAGCCGTCTTGCTTTTTTTTGCCTTCTCTTTTTTGTCTCTCTTCCTGTCTTTACTTCTCCCCATATATAGAGACACTGTAGGTAGATGGATCTCTCTTTCAGTGTCTCATGCTCTGTTATAATTCAGTGTGCAGTTCTCTCTCTCTCTCTCTCTCTCTCTGTCTCTCTGTCTCTGTCTGTCTGTAAGCAGTGACCCTGAGCTCCGAGCGGATTCTCGCTTTGTCGCTGTAATGGTCGATAATTGAGCAGAATCCATCACAGAGCTGAAAATAGTCCCTAAATGACCATAAATTGTAGCTCAGGAAGGTTTTTAACACACGCTGTGCCTGAACTCGGGCCACACCGCTCCTCGCCGCGCCGCTTTCTCTTCCCTCCTGCTGATTTCTTTCATATTTACCTGATTAAAATTATAGCTTCTGTCTCACCGAGACGCCGCGGCACGCTTCTGAATGACGCATCAGAGCTCGGCTCCGTCCTAAACGCTGGAATCACGGCTAGTTAGCGGTCTAACTCCTCTTAGCGTCCGCTATTAAAGAAACGCTGTAATCATTACTATCAGGTGCTTATGGCTTCTGGGTTTCTAATCAGGGCAGAATCTATTTTTAGATATTCTCTTATTCTGGCTTTAAAAAGGGGCGGGGTTTGAGTACATTTATTACAAAGGGGTGGGGTTAAAGTGCTGGCCTGCAAACATGCTACAACGTAGTTTAGCTTCCAATCGCTTTAGTTTGGGTTCCTATTATTTCGGTTTTTATATACAGTACGAATTAATGACTCGAGGTATATAGTGTACTATAGTGTAGTTAGCGCTATACTTATCCGTGTGTGTTAGAACAAGGTAACGTTAGATAATCCTTCTCAACTTCCCCAGTAAAAAATTTTCCTTAGTAAGATGCTGGAGTTAAGAAGACTTGTATAAACCGAGTCATCTCCTGTAACTCTGCGGAATGCATGAGTTTGAGTTAAATTTAGTTCATTTATAACATTTCTTGGCTAGCTAGTCTTTTTAATAGCATAAATTCTTGTAGCTAACATAATTAGCTAGGCCGCGAGTCAAATCCTAATGAACTGAAAATATGTTTTCAGACAAAAATAGAGTAAATATTTTATAAAAATCCTTCAAACCTTTTTTAGGAGCTTAACAAAAGTATGTATTTTAACATGAAACGTAATTTCAATATCTACAAACCTGATTGATTTACAGATTAGAGATTTTTACAGATTTTTCTCCTCCTTTTTTCCTTCCAACTAAACGCTTTCACTTCCTCAAGTACTTTGGTTTCACATCATTGGTATTACATCATCGCCGAGACGTCGTGATTCGGCAGGTAAAGCTCGGTTTCATTGTTGAGCAAGAGGATATTATAGGGATTTTAGCCTCATATCTAAAAAGCATGAGTGTGTACTGCAGCAACTTCCTCTACGGTGGAATATTTAGCTGGACGTTGCGTTCTGAACCGAGGCCAGACTGTGAGGTAATGCAGCACTTTAGCAGATGAAATAAAACACCAAAGCCAACTGTGATTTGTATTTCATTTACTGACGGGATTTGGACCACCATGTATATATACAGTATATATAAATAATAAATATATATATATATATATATCACTGCATTACTCAGGCCAATGTTATACATCAGGGAATTAACGTCATAGTAGAATCTCATCTTTATCAGATTAATATTATTAATTAACTATAAAACTGTCTCCTAACCTCAGACTCATTCTATTATTCACAAATAGCAGGTGTTTCATTCACAGTGAAAAACTATTCATGGATCAACTTCTGAACAGTTTGACAGCAAAACTCGATAAAAGCCACTTTCAGACTTTTACTCATTCTGGCACTTTTTTCCCCTGACGCACAATGTTGTCTAATAAAACTTTGAAAACTGCTTTATTACCTAATTTTAGATGCTTTAACCCTTATTGTTTGACGGCATCACAGACGATGCCTATCACTTTTTTTTTTCTCTTTACAAGTGTTTTTGTAAATGAAACTATATTGTAGCAACCCAGAAAAATGGTAGACGGTTTTCTTTAATGTCAAATAAATGTTTGTTACTAAATTAACAGAGGTATGCCAGATTCCCATCTCCACACGTGTCGGAGACCCGCCCCCGCGCTTAGCGCTCCATTCACATGCAAGATTTATGTAAACGACCCTATTCAGATGTAAGTAAATGCTAATTGCGGGGTTGTTGGAGGGAGTGATGTGTTGATGCATGTCCGCGTCCGACAGAACAGGAGGGGCTTGAGTAAAGAAACAAAAAAAATGTTCTATATTTTCACATAAATATTCGTATCCGCACGTAAAAATCGTTCCCTGAGAAAATGATTTGTCGCGCGAATCCACACGAAGTGCTTAAGGTTTTTCAAATAATAATAATTATCATGCTTTTTTGCTGTTTGTGTCCAGCATTGAATAATTATTTGACCATAAATGGCTGGAATGTGGCTGAGTTTATTATGACTGAATTAAAGCTGCTCACATCGGCAGCATTTTGATCAACGAGGATGAAAGGTGCAAAGTGAAAGTGTGCGCTGAAGTGAGCAGCTTTATTTCACTCGTAAAATACTCAGATCACGAACAACAGCATAGCACAAAGCATGGTGTCGGTGAATGGCTGAAATGCGGTTGTGACTAAGCCTTAACGTCTGCAATACGTTCTTTGAAACAGGAATTTATTTAATTTAAATGTTGTGCAAACACCATGTTATGTAGTTAACGAAGACTGAAGCGTAAGCGATTTATTACACATAAATGGACATTGTGATAAGAATTTTTCAGAATGTGTGCAGCCTTTCGTATTGTTGTTCTGAATACTAAAACTGGTTGCACTTCTGAACTGAGAAATTAAACTCCATGTTGCGCTGTTTTAGGAAAATAATCAATAATCATAGAGCTGAGCAAAGTAACAATTAGCACCATGAGAAATTGATTGTATTTCATTAACATCATGTCCTTAAGCATTTTATTCCTTTTATACCACAGCAGTTTGCAGATAATTACAGTTTCGTGTTTTACGGTACTGAAAAAAATGGAACGTTCTAATGCTAATGGAGATGAGCTCCGCGCAAAGCTCCGCTCACATCTGCTTGAACAAACATGAAGAAAGTGTGTGCGTGTATGAATTTCATTTATGTCTCGTTATTGTTCTTAAAGTGTATCCGATTAAAAATAAACTCATAATGCGAATCATTTATATCATAACAATATGAAAAAGAACTAATCAAAGTGTTTTTTTTTTACCATAGTTATTATAAAGATGACATTTCTCAGACATGGTGCAGTCACGTTATAGCTGCTGATTTTATCCTATTCTTTTCCCTTTAGCGCGTTCTTCCTGTGCACCTTGAGCCGCATTTGAAACAGATGAAAGATGCTGTATAAATAAAGTTGTTCTCATTGTCGTCGTCTTACAAACTGGGTAAACAGCGAGCATTCATTCAACATGTCCTTTTTATTATTATTAGTTTTTTTAGAAACCATGGCATCCGAGCACGCGGCTTTTTACCTGCCGGCTTTGAACAGAGATAAATGGCCGGATTACTGGTCCCTTTTCAAGCAGCCGAGTTTGCAGAGGAGTTCAGCGAAGGCGCCCTATTCAAACCCGAGCTCCTTTCTCCTGCGTTTCTCAACCTGAGAGCTGTTTGCACGACAAGGTGACTTCTCCCTCTTTAAAGGAAAAGAAAAAAAATACTAAGGTAGAGAGGCTCAGAAAGCCAAACAGAAAAGCTCTTTAAAACTGTATTTATGGACACGGCGAAGACAAACAGTGTCTCTGTTGAAAACCTGGACAAGCTTCCTGATGACAGGAGAACTGAAAGAAAAAAAGAAAAGCCATGTCTCTCTGTCTGTGCTTTCTTTTCTTCACAAAGTGATTAGGTCCTTAAAAACACAAACCAGAGCCTTAGAAGGATGATAGCCAGAGACTGGAGAGAGAGACAGGAGAAAGACAAGTAAGGGATAGAGAATAGGCAGGAGAGATACCAGAGAAAAATGAGAGAGAAAGAGAGAAGGGAGAGAGCTGGGAGGAAGATAGGAGAGATAGATAAGTCCTCAGAGATATAAGTGAAAAGACATTAGAGACAGAAGGCAGAGCGAGGGGACAGAGACTGGTGAAAGGAGTGAGACAGGAAAGATACAGTTGACAGCTGTGCGAGACAGGCATAAAAGAGACAAGAAAAAGAGAGGCAGAAGAGACAGCTGCAATAGAAATGGAATGGATACTGGATATGATTGGGAGAAAGACACAGGAGAGACAGGTGAGACAGGAGAAAGACAGGCGAGAAAGCGGTGAGAAATACAAAAATGAGAAACAAGTAAGAGGGACAGGTAAGGGCCGGATGAGAAATGGAACAGAAACTGGAGAGAGCTGGGAGAAACGCATGAGTGTGTCAGGTGAGACAGGAGAGTGAGACAGGAGAGAGAGACAGGAGAGAGAAATGGAACAGAGGCTGAGAGAACCGGGGTAAAGACAAGTGAGAGACTGGAAAGGAAGGGAAAAGCTGGAGGAGAAAGAGAGACAGGAGAAGAGACATTAGAGAGATAATAGAGAGACAGGAAAGAGGGACAGGAGA
>JAQQZT010000001.1:31924327-31941300 GCA_030068275.1 Clarias platycephalus
GATTGTCGTGTAAACAGACAGATCGGATTTCCTGAGGCATTGTGTTCTGTACGTCATTCAAATTGCGACTTCTTCGCAGTTTAATGACGTAATGTTATTCTCCGGTGGAAGCGCGTGTGGAATGATAACATCGTAGGTGACGTGGAAGAGGAAAAGCACCCCGCCTTGTGTTAATGCTTATTTAGGCTAAATAACATTAAGAAATCAGTATTTAGTGAATGAAGCATATGCGCAGGCTGCAATTATAGCGTTTTTTCCTTCTCCTCCGTTTTAAAACCATGGTGACGTTTCGCGAACTTCGCATATATCGCAGAGCTAGCGTCAAGCATATTTCGCATCCGTCCATCTTGGCTAGTGTGTAGCGCAAGAACCTCCCTTTAAGTTTGCGCGATGTTTCAGATGGTATGGCAAGTGTAAACACTTAAATCGGATATGAGTCATAGTTGAAAGAACGTGTAAACAGATGGTCAAAAAAATCAGATATAGACAACAAATCAGAATTGGGCATCGAGACCTGCAGTGTAAACGAGGCTTTAGCTGACTATCTGAGACAAGACAGATTGGCATTTTTTAATTAACAGAAAACTATCCAAGTCCTATACGAAAGAGACAACCAAGTGCACGTGCAAGTCTTCAGACAAGATATCCTTATTGCTTTGATATCTGTGTTGATCATAATGCTGGCTAAATAGCTAGACTGAGGCAAAAATAGCCTTCATTTCACACTCACCGCTCCTGCCCCGATGGTCTTCTCGGCTGCGTAAACGGCTTTGCCGCAGCGGGGACACACATCGGAACCCCCGAACTTCTGGGCAAACTTGGACGTGTTCTGGTTGTTGGTGGGCTCGTGTGGCCGATCACTGTTAATCACACATAGTCAAGCAATGGTAATAAGTTTGAAGCTTATGTATTATTTTAAATGCTTATCTTTAAATGCACAGCTCACGTTTCATGCTTGATTCCCAGAGACTCTCCTTTGTCCATGCTCAGTGTCCCGGCACCCGCACCGTAGCCGTAGCCTTTCGGCCCGTATTTCTTCCCGTAGCAGGACTTGCAGTAGACTTCGTTTTCATGGGTGGCCACAGTAGTGCTATCTAGGTTCTTCCGGCACACCACTGCCACCAAGAAAGGGAAATTTAGTGATGTAAAAGTCAAAAAATTTAAAGCAACAAAAATTATTCAGTATTAAAACTGGCGGTGTAGTGGTTGGCAGTGACGCCTTGCACCTCCAGGGCCTGTATTCGATTCCCAGCCAGGCTCGATTCCTGTCTCTGTGTGCATGTAGTTTTCAGGGCCCCCCATGCATGGTGGGTTTCCTCCGTGTACTCCAGTTTCTTCCCACAGTCCAAAGACATGCAGATTAGGCTAACTGGCGTTCCCAAATTGCTGGCAGTGTGTGTCTATGAGTAAGTGTTTGTGTGTGTGCCCTGTGATGGATTGGCATTTCAACCTGTCCAGGGTGTACCCCGCCTAGTGCCCTAAGCCTCCTGGAATAGGTTCCAGGCACCCCGCGACCGGCGAGTACAGGATAAAGAGGTGAGTGTCGGTTCTACACTGAATTGCTCCTCGGGCGAGACTCCCTGACAAAACTTCACATTTTGTACACACCACATGTTTTATTGTAGTAATACTACATGTCGTTCCGTAACAGACCAATTTTTGTATAAAAGATTTTTTTAAAAATAAACTACTCATAACTTAAATAAATATACTCTGTACAAACAAATATTATTTAAGAATAATATACAATAATAATACAAAAATACAATAATGGGAATTGTATTGGTTTTAATGGTAAGTATAACAATGTCTGCTGGGATATGATGGATTGATTCTATTGGTGGGTGGGATGGTAAATCCTACTGGAAAAGTGTCCAAAACACACTACAATAAGGAATTTTGTAATAGTTTTACTGGAAAACGTTAACGGTTCATAATGGTATTTAATAGAAACCATTAGAATTTCTGTGATGGTTTGTATATTAGGCTTTTATTGTGTGTTTAGCGAGGTAAGCATAGCAAGCATCATAAGCAAGAAGGCTAACAATTAACCTAAGAGTTAACGTTAAACCACTAATTAACATAATGATATCAATACCTTAATCATACAGACTTAATCAACCATCGCTGTGTTTACTTTGTCATCAACGATTCGAACATCAACAGATTTCCCCCAACGCTGTCACTCACGACCAGAAGTCAAGACTAAACCAATTCACCTCCACATCATAATCGTTTTTTATTACCTATTTTTATTAGCCATGTCACACAATTAAATAAATGAAAAAAGTGCAAACTATTGGTCTGTGTTCATAATATTTTGAATGAAATGTGTGTTATAAGATAATATAACACAATGTAATAAGATAGTCAGGTGTCACTGACATAATTTAGCCCCCCTCCTTCGTTTGGGAGAGGTGAACTGTACTCTGCGCCCCCAACCTACTTGCTAGTGATTTATAGTTAGCTAGTTACTCTCGAAGTTGAGTAGCTAGTTACTCTAGCATCTACTGTACCTACTTGTTACAGTCTACATGCTAGACTGTAACAGCTCCTAAAACAATTACCGTATCCAACTCATTTATTAGTGTTTTTGTTTTCTTGCAACTTAATCAACTAGGATGTTTCATGGATTTTTTTTTTGTTCCAAGTCACTGCTCTTAGCATTTATGCTAGTCACTTGTTAGTGTTTGGCTAAGCATGGGAGGCTAGCAACTCCAGCAGTTAGTTTTGCAAACCAATTAGTTAGTGTCTTCGCTGTATGCTTGCTACTCTGATATTTTCAGCAAATTAGTCAGCATGTGTACAGGAGAACCGATACTTCATCAGTTAGTCCATTTTATTAGTGTCTTGCTAGGCTAGCAGTTACAGTATTAAATTAATTTTTATGGATGATTTCCCGATTTTCACCCTAATTTAGTAGCCAATTCCCATTCGTCCTTACTCACCAATCAAGACTACTAACTAATCTACTACTAATTAAGGGAACTACCAGTCAGGGAGGGCCAAAGACTATCATGTTTTCTCCAAGCCATGTGACGCCAGCGAACCGCATATTTTTTAACTGTTCGCACACGTACCCATTGGGAGCAGCGTGACACACTCAGAGGACAGTTCTATCCGGCTCCTTCCACTTGCATGAGCTCGCAGATCCCTGTGATTGGCTTAGATTGGACGTGGTTGATGTGAGAGCGCTGGAGTGCCTTCCATCTCAGAGAGCTTGGCCAATAAGCTCTATCCAGGCTCCCGGCCGCGAAAGGGTACAGCATCATCCGGATATCAAACTCGCGATCTTGTTACCGCTGCACTACTCGGGGGGCCACAGTTACAGTATTTAACCAATTTGTTAGGTGTCTTAATTGTAGGTCTGCTAGTCTAGCATTTAGTTAGAATGTTAGCATTCTTTAGGTTAGGCAACTATTAAGGCAACTATGTTTTATGTCTATTTATTGTTGGCTATTGTAGGCTAGCTACTCCAGCTATTACACTACTACACAATTAATTGCTCTCCTTATTGTAAACCTGCTAGCATAAATAAATAAAGTAATAAACTAGCATAACTCCTAGCAGGCTGTTACTCTGTGTTTTCGTCAGGGGCTGCCGTACTCCACTAGTTTTTGCGTGTTTGTCTTTGTAGCTCCAGCTAATTTTTTTTTTTTTTTTTTTTTACAGATTTTGGTTGTATTTTTTGTTGCAGGACCATGTCTTTAGTAGTCATGCTAGTTTGTTAGTGTTTCTCAAGTTATTTGAGCAGTTACAAAAACTTAGCATGGAAAGGCAATGCGAAATTGCACACTTTGACAACTCTTAGTAAAGTATTATAATAGGTTTTTGCCGTGTGGTTCACGCTTGTTGTTCGCAGTTCTGCTAAATTGTGTCCTGATGGCTCAACATCCACTTCCATATAAGGAGGACAGAAAAACCTCCTGCATTCAAAGCACATCCTGAAATCCTCACATTTTACGAGATAAATATAAGAGCAGGTTTACGAGAAACCATTAAAAGTCCTCGCAACTTTCACACACATTCCATTTAGCATCATGTCATGATGCTGTCTGGCATAAGCTAATTCCACAAGGCATTATGTTGTGGCTTTTTTTGAGAACTCCAGAAATATGTTTAGAAATATGTAGAGTTTGATAACATCAAGCTGTGAAGAGAAGCTCCTCAGGCCACTACAGTTTTTTTTTTATAGTCGTTTGGTTCATTTTAAAATCAGAACTGAAATTCAACTCAAAACACCTTGTACAAACTTCACACCATCTAAAATGTTGCCTAAAATACCCGGCTGCCATTGATGCAGCATATGAGGACGTCACGGCAGACGTCTGCAGAGAATGGATAAGAAACTCCAAAACATTCCTTTAGTGCTGCTCGTGATGTGGAGGAGGATCTGTTGCCTGACAGACAGGAACATCAGGAGGTGCAGAAAGATTAGGCTGCCCTGCACTGTGTGTACTGAAAAGTGTAAAACAACACTCTCTCACTTGCTCGTTTTCTTATCCTGTACAGGGTCACAGGAAGCCCTATCCCAGGGGCACAAGGCGGGGTACACCCGAGACTGGCCAATCCACTGCAGGGCACACACGTACACACGAACACACATTACGGGAGATTTTAAACAGCAATTAGCCTAATCAGCATGTCGTTGGACTGCGGGAGGAAACCGGGAACACCCGGAGACAACCCATCAAGCACAGGGAAAACATGCACAGACCTGAGGCAGGACACAAGCCTGGAGCTGCAAGGCCACAGTGGTTCACCACTTTATGGAAAAATGTATAGGAAAATAATCAGCCACAGGGTGGAGCGATGAGGCAGAGTTACTGTTATCACCCTGAAGCACATCCTAATACGTTTTATGCCTCTTATACCACAACAATTTGCTAACAATATAAAAATAAAATAAAAATACAGCATACGTGTATATTAGACACGTAACACATGCATATGTATAGTATATATACAAGTTGCATTTAATGGTGTGGAACAAAACAAGTAAGTTCCTCTTACAGTATCAATTACATCATAGCAATTGCATAAGAATAGTTCACTGCTTCACTTTTTTCCCTCACTCATAAGGTTAATAAGCCAAAACCTTACAATGCCATCACAAAGACTTTACCATAGCAGTAAACCGCTACATTTCCTTCCTTAAATGGTAAATAAATACCAGTTTACCAAATCCTTCACCATGACAATGATTCCAAAAAAAAAATAATCTGACAATTAATTTTTTTTATCTGGTCATGGTTAGCATTAGACTATGTTCATGACCTGCCATAGGTCAGAAGGAGCACATTTATATTTTTGGTATTTTGGTCGGTCCATGTGCCACCTGGCATGTCAGGCGAAAGACGGTGTTTCTGTGGCAGTTACTTAAGGGGTCATGGTGCCGTTGTCAATCACACACAATGGGCAATTTGGGAATGCCAATTAGCCTAATCTGCACATCTTTAGACTGTGGGAGGAAACTGGAGTACCTGGAGCAAAGGGAGAACATGCAAACACAATACACACAGACCTGAGGCATAAATTGATCCGAGAACCTGGGGGTGCAAGGCCACAGTGCTAACCACCAAGCCATCGTGTCACCGCAAATAAATACAAGCCTGCGCGAATGTCAGAGCTGCTGTTATGGGAAATGACGCAACTTCAACACCAGGTAAAAATAAAAGTGAACTCACTACACAGGAAGCATGATTTATGAAAACTCCGTCCATTGCACTGAACTTCCTCCGCGAAGTAGACAGTTTTCTGGCAGCAGCCACACTTGTTTCCACCCCCAAGAGGCATCCTACAACACACACAAACAAAGATATGTTATCTGGGTTTTAACGGAGACCAAAAACTTCCTCCAAAGAATATTTTGAATAACTCGGGTTTAAACGACCCTAGCCAGAAGTGCAGCGAGAAGAACTTCCCATTTCTTGAGAAAGCTTCTTCGTTTTTCACTACAGTTTTTAACTCTCATGACTCAAAAAGGAAAAAAATACACGCAATTATTTCCTCTGTCATACTGTAATCTGAACAGATCTGAACAATATTAGTTTATCATCATTTGAATCTAAATAGTTTTGATTTCCTCTGTCTAAAGCGAGCTAAGCCTTAGTTTATCACAAACTTCACAGACAGGAGTATGTTAGCTAAACAATAAAAGCTAGCTAGCTAGAATATTGAGTGTTAGACTGTAAAAAATCTGGACAACCCCTCTGTGTAATAACCTGTAGGTTTTCTGAAGAGTGGGTTTTGAAGCTCAACTGTGGGAGCTCTGGTCGTTGCCATCTTGGCAGCGTAAATCTCCAGTTAGTCCATAAAGTACATGGAGAAATGTGTGGAGAGAACAGAGCCTGGCTGTTGAATGGAAGACGCCTATTTACTTCAGTTAACACAAGCTACCCATGTTAGCTATAGAATGGAAAAAATGCTAATGTGGCTAACGTTTTACTTCGCATTTGATTGAACTTAGTCATCCGTACCCTACACATCATCACGTGGCAACTCCTACATTTCTTGTACTACAGCAATTGCAGTTAGCCGGTAAGCTAAAGTGTTGCTTAGCAGACATACCACTTTGGCAGCTATATTGCAGATAAATACATCCGTTAGATTAGCTCAGTGATGTTATCATGGGTCTCGACGATCATTTTCTAGTCAACCTTTTACACCCGAGCTGGTGTGCTAACTAGCATAAGTGTTGATAAGCTTGTAGATTAATATTATTATTTACTTTTATGGGCTGGCTTTCTACACAAGTAGAAACAGAGTTTGAGTAATTATTACAAATTTGAATATTTGGTTATGTACAGTACATATTCATAACATCAACCACAAATCCCCACAAAGAAACAAAACACAATAATGACTATGGGTGACAGAGCATTTTTAAATATATTAACAAAAATAAAAAAGGTAATTAAGCTATTTTTTTTGTTGTGAAATGAAATGTTGGCATAGTGGGCAAAAATAAATACCCCCTCCCTCAAATTCACTTAATCAGCTAAATCCAGAGGTGAAAAAGAACAAAATCCGTCTTTTATATAATTATTTGTATAATGATTCTGATATTGATTCTGAACCTGGGGTAGCTTTTAGCCTCGATATCACCTGAAAACCAAAGTCTACAAAAATCATTATTTAACTTTGGCTACTTAAAGATGAACAATTCAGGGTTTTTTTTTTTTTTTAACCACAGAATGATCAAATATACAACGCGTAGGTTAGCATCATCTCTGCTAATGGCGCAAAAAAAATCTATTTAAAATCTTTCATATCTATTTATTTAAAGTCTATTTATTGCATTAATAATTGATTTTAACATGTAATAAATGTGACAGGGTTCACATTCATTTGTGCATTTGTGTTTCTTTTTTTCTTTTTTTTACCTTGACATGATTGTGACAAAAAGTTGTAAACAACAACAATGAAAAACAGCTTTTCGTTTTACTAGAAGCTACTGTATAAAGACATGTAAACGCCAGTGTCCTGAAGATGTTGAAGTGCTTAAGGTTTACAGCTTTACCTCTTTTTGATACTGGAGACTCCTTATTTAAACATCTCCAGAAAGAATATATTGATGATTAAAATGTGTTTAAGTGGAGGTTAAGATTAAAATCAAACTTTAACCAGGTTGATTGAAATTGTTCCACTTCCATTACAGCTTCATGGTGTCTGAAGTTTGGTTTAGTTTGTTTAAGTACCAATGATAATTTAAACCACTTTTCTTTGTGGTTTTGTTGCTTCCACTGCTTTGGTAAACCTGAGCCATAATGAGCTTTACAAATAGCCAATCCCTGAGTAAACAACAATGTGCAGAAAAAACATATCATATGTGCAGGCCGAAGGACTCTACACAAGTGTTACCCACTGGACTACGCCCCAGTGCACAAGAATTCATGGTTCTGGAAAATTCCTCCTGAGATACCATCAAGTGTTGCAGGCGAGACAGGACAAGTCACACGTCACAGGCTGTTACACAACACAGAGGCAAAAAGGGTACACAAGCAAACTTAAAAATTTTAACTTGTAAAGCACTGAACCCATGTGCTCTGGGAACTTAAAAAAAAAAAAGTTCTTAAAACACATATACACAAGTTCCATGGGTGTGTTCTGACTCGCTCTGCAGCATCATAGGGAACACAAAGCACAATCCTGCCAGGTAATAAGAGAAGACCAGAAATTAAAGCATACCTGTAGTGCTTGAAAAAGATCCGGCTGGGAGACGAAAACAGGAGTGTAAAACGTGTGGGAGAGCAAGCAAGAGCCAGGAGATCGGCTACTCTGAAACTCGGCCTGGTGGAGCTCACTTCCTTCTACTCAGAGTTTTGTGGCCAAAAAAAAAAAAAAAAAAACTCAGACAGAAGTGAAGTCACCAGGTTTTTTAGGGTGAGAGACTACAGAAATACTGCCCCCTGATGGAGTTCCCAGACTTGGTGATTCATAGTAAGGAAAAACTGGTTAATCTGTTCTAGGTGTACTATTTATCTGAGGGGTGTTCAAGTCAAATCGGGACATTTGATTGGGCAGTATAACAGTTTCGAGAGTAAAAAAACACCCTTTATTTCTCTGTATAATCCCCGGCTACACTAAAGCACTTATCCCAGCAGTTCACTTGTGCTTGGATACCATCAAGGTAGAAAGTTCTCAGTACACTCGAGCCACACTCACACTGCCTTGTCCGATTTACGTCTGAAACGCTGGACTCCCAGGAACTCCTCAGGGAAATGGTTTGGAGTGAGATCAGGACTGTGGCACTAACTCCCATCTGAATTCCTGTCATGTGCAAGTGTTGTTGGTGAATGATTGCATGTACAGTTCCTACTGACAGATGCGCAGCTTCCATAAGTGGGCACTGTCGAATCACCACAGCCGGGATCATCGTTCACATGCCTTTTAAATGTTTGTGCCGTTCAAATGTTCCAAGAGTCTCATCGCCATACTTCGTCTTCTGTAAATGTCAACCCATTCACCCGAAACGTGATCACAAATCATGGTTTGACTTGAACAACCCACAGTTTTAGGCATATATGTTGTAGTCACTATAATCTGGACTCAGATTACTCATTACTTGTTTAGTGAATTTAAAGATCTAAAAGATACCATTTTTCAATCTTCAGTCTCACTGAAGAGCATGACCACACCCAGTCTTAATGTGGAATCCACTTCAGCTCACTGATCTGCTTTTTCACTTGAATTTTTTTTTTTTTTTTTTAACAACTCCTGATTTAACAAACTCAATACTGTTACACAATACTGTGACAATCACAAAATGTCAGAAATCAACAGCATAAAAGTTAATTCAACCGGAGACAAACAAGACCATATTTTAACCATTTTATTGAAACTCATACAGTGATTTGATCTTGAACAAGACTGATATAAAAAGGACAGAGACAAACATGAGACGAAAAACAAACAAAATAATGGAGTCGATATTAATCATTTTTTAGGAAGTCTGAAGAAAAATTACACCAGGTGGGTGTCGAATTGGGGACATGACGGACATTAGAAAAATGGCACATTGGGGGGAATAAAGTAAGTGTTTAAAACATCATAATTTTAAAAGTGTTACAGCAAACAAAGCACGGATTGTTTATTCGGGACAGACGACAGACTTTAAAAAATGCTTCACAAGAAAAAGCATGTGTACACGCGCGTGTGTGTGTGTGTGGGGGGGGGGGGGTCATCTACATTCTCTGTCTTCTTTGTTCTTGACCATTTTTCCTTTTTTTTTTTTAATAAGTACAGACTTTGATGTTTCTTCACTCTGCATACTGAGGTGTGTGTGTGTGTGTGTGTGTGTGTGTGTGTGAGAGTGAGAGAGGGGGGGACAACCGAAAAAATAAACAGGTTTCTATGGGTCGTCGCCGTTTACGCTGTCGCCGTCATCCTCGCCTTCCTCGTGTTCTCCCTCTTCCTCTTCTTCTCCGTCCTCTTCCTCTCCTCCAATACTCTTTGCCTAAAATGGACAAGCGTGCACATTTGCATTAGAGTTTTTATATTAATCACTTTAATTTTCAGTACATATGAGGACCCATGAGTTACCCCTACACAGTAAACCCCCCAGTGTTGATCAAGTTTATTTGAGCCCAACTGGACTCATACAAGCACTGCTGGGTGTTATTTCAACACTGGGGAATTTTCTCAGTAATCATTATGACCGTGTGTGAGAGAGATTTCTAACCTCCTCCTCTTCCTCCAGGAGATCTCCCTCTTCTTCAGAGTCATTGATCTCCTGCTCCTCTCGTTCGCGCTCCTTCTTACTGCTCGAGTGCTGCTGAGAGACTTCGCCTAACTCCGCCTTCACCACCTTCCCTTCTGCAGCCACAGAGAGAATAAAATGAGGCAAATAAATGAGCAATCTTATCATGTTATGAGTAGGAACACAAGAGAGAAAACTCCTTTTGGGGGTTGGGGGGCAGGGGAATGGAGGGTTGGGGAAACTATAGCAAAATACAAATGAGGGTTTTATTATCAATGAGGTTGAAAAATCCGACTCGATTTCCAAATACATGAAAATTAACATGATATTGGGTGGAATTAGATATCATATTAGGAAAAAAAATGATTCACCTTAAAGTAAAACTACCTGATGAAGAGGTGAAAGGAACCAATACCTGATTTCTTGCTGTGATCTTTCTCCATGCGCTCTAAACTCTCCAGGAGATAATCCACTTTGTGTTTGATCTGAGCCAGTTCTTTCTTTATGGTCTGAATGTCGTCTGCTTTAACTGCAGCGCAGATGAACAAATCGAGTTATATAACGACTAAGGAAGATGATAAGGGTATAAATGTACAAGTGCTAAGATGATATGAAACTTTGAGGAACATGCGAGTACTGTACTGACTGGCTCGCGATGAGCGCTGGCTGCTTTTGGAGGAAGAGGAGAAGCTGGATTTGGTGCGTCGGCTTCCTCCTCCGCTCAAACTGACCCGCGCGCGCTTGGAAGGGATGACGGCTCGAGAGAGGGGCGGAGGAGGAGGGGGCACGCGGGACGGGTACGCATACATCCTGAAACATAACGATAAAGATATTTATGCAAACATTAAGAAACTGTGCTGCTTGCATAGATCAAATGTGAGAAAAACAAAAAAAAAAAATAATGCAATATGCTTTTATCCTGAGAAACTCGACATAAATTCCCTGTTCAGACGTCTTGGGCAACATATCTTCATTACAAACTTTATATGTTTACCATGACTGTATTATGTACAAAATCATTGAATATTTCCAAACACAAATTTGCACTTAATGAATAAATAACATTGCAGAAAAATATCTGCATGGCTGTAAAGAAAGATAGTACATGATGGACCGTTTTTTAAATAGGTAGGCACCTGGGTTTGGCATGAAAATGGAAAGGAGCGACTGCAACAACATTACCAGAAGAACTTATTTTCCAGCACACTCAGTAAAACCCAACAGCTGTTTTATTTGTAAAATTTAACACCTCAAACACTACTGATTATTACTATAAGCAAAGTTCACACCCAATATTGACAATTTTTTTTATTACTCATTCATGACCTTTATAGAACTTTCTTTAATGTAGAAATGTTTAAGGCATCTTTGCTTATGACGCCACCGCCGCCCCCCCCCCCCCCCCCCCATCATGTTCGTACAGTACTGTAAGCAGGGCAGCTGCTATGGTTTACTGAGCGTGCTGGAGAACACGAGTTCTTCTGGTAACTTTGTCACACTTGCTCCTGTCTATTTTTATGCAAAACCCAGCGGTCTACACCTAGGTTCTTTTTTTTTAGCTTCCTTTTACAAACTGGTCCGTCTTGTAACATGCTGCTTTCTTTACAGGCATGCAAACATGGTTCTGTAATGTTAGTTAGTTAATCAATTTTAAGTTACATTTGGAAATATTGAATGGTTTTGTACATAATGATACAGACATGATGAACATGTATTACAAAAGTTGTACTAAATATAATATGGTGCATAAGACTTTTGCATGTGTATATTACTGTTATAGATTGCAGTCTTTGGCTTTTTTTTTATTAGATTAAATAAAAACTGTTATACATCCAACCTGAAAAGAAAAAAATGTAGAGGGGTACAAACAAGTATTTGTGTACATGTTAAATTTTTATACATAATTTTAATTGGTAAGAACAAGAACTAAATGTGAAGTTCTAAAGCAAAAAAAAAAAAAAAAATGTGCATGTTAAACAAAAAAAAATTCAATACTTAAATTGAAGATGAAAAACGAGAAACAAAAAGTTAATAGATTTAACAGTATAATGAAAGTTATATGCACTTATGCAAATAAATGTAAAAAAACATGTTAGAAAACGCAGGTATGCTTATATTCTTAAATAAATAAATAAAAAATTCAAATGCAAGCATCAGGCAATCATGAAGCAGGAAGTGATTTTACCAGTTATGAGATCAAAGTGAGAAAGAGGTCAAATGATGCTCTACCTGTCGTAGTAATCTCTTTGGAAATCGTAGTCCAGCTCAAAGGTGGAGCTGCTGTGGCACAAAAAAGGAACAACAACGAGTGAGAAACCAACAACAACAACCGGCTTCAAACCAAGAAAGAAGGATGAGCAGAGATACGACACCTGTACATATCTCCTGCTGGACGTTTGGTGGTTTTCGATCGGTGAGGTTTGGGCTCGCCCGCGAGATTGATGTCTTAAAGTGACGAGAAAGCAACGATTAAAGATTAGAACAATAATCAGACTAATGCTTAAGAGATTATTTGTGTATTTAGACACGAGAGGTTGACATGGTCATTTTTTACAAGACATTTACTTTGTGTATTTCTTAAGATTTGTTTTTTGATTAGTTACCAACATGTATTCATGTTGAGAAATTGTGAATTTCTTTCAATATGACTGCTAGCTTTTTAAACAAATAGCTTCTTGAGAACAAATGTTTTTGTAAGAAGTTACCAGCACAGATACACTTTCTGTACGGGAAAAAAAAAGTCATCTTTTCAGAAGAGTCAAATTATTGGGCAGCATCAAGGGAAAAAAAACAATTAGGGTGATTTTAAATGATTTAGCAACATTATGCGGCAATAAAATGAAGTCAGCTGACGACCTGAATGTATTGAATCACCAGGTTATCACATCTATGGCGTTTTTCTTTCAGATTTCCAGTTAAAATCTTTCATTGAATCATCTGTTTTTGGCCAGGCAGTGTAAATTTGTTAAAAATTACAGGCGTAGACAAGTATTTGTACAAAATTACAAGTGTAGGTAATTTATTTGTATGAATTTACTAGCGGAGATACATTTATTCTTAAGAAGTTGATGGTATGGATTCAGAAGTTATCAACACAGAAACTTATTTGTTAGGAGTTACTACCATAGATACATGTTTGTGCAAAATGTATAGTATAAATAAAGTTACTAACGCAGCCAAACTTAAAATCGATTTAAAAGCTGATACAGCTCATTAAATGTATTCTCGTTATCTGGATTGTTACATGTATCTTACCAAAAATTAGTAAAAAGTTAAGGAATTAATTCAGTCTTGTCCTTAAATTTAGCTGCCTAATGTGTCAAAAGCTGCATAAACAAAATATAAGCGAATTACGTGCAAGCGTAATTTCGCACTCTACAGATCAAGTAAAGGTTACACTTTCTACAACACCACCCTATTTTTGTCCGTTTACTAAATATTAGCTTGTACAAAGTGGCCTTTCTGGGGGAGGGGAAGAAAAAAAAAAAAAAAAGTTATTTAAAGGAAAAGTACATGATTTTATCAAACATTTGATGGGATGGTTTGGTTGAACTTTTAAAGCTTGGGGTTTGGGTGTGTCGCATTTCATGGGTCATGACAGGTGCCTGGACTTTGACGATTTCACTGCGGGTGTAAAATCTTGTTCTGACGTTGCTGATCTTGTCATACGGTACATCAATATATAGCAAACATTCAATTAAAAACCTTTCACATTTCATGACTGAACGATCAATCCTCAGTGTGAAAGTAAACCAAAAACAGAGTATATTTTCATTCTCACCCAGGACTTGTCCGACGATCATGCGTCCGTCTTCTCCGCCCACAGCAGCCCGAGCGTTCCTCTCGTTCGCGAACTGGACGAAAGCGTAACCTTTGTGGACGGAACAGCCCACGATCATGCCGTACTTGCTGAAGATGGCCTCCACGTCGGCTTTTGTCACCAGCATGGTGTTCAGGTTCCCAATGAAGACGCGCGAGTTCAATGAACGAGGGTCCGTCTTATTGGTCACGTTGCTAGCCATTGCGCTTGGGGAATGACCCAACATTTTACTGACTTTACGAAATAGCTGAAGCCATTTCCACACATTATTGATGATTAGATTTATATCACTGCGCAATTGTGTTGCAAAAAGTGTTGATTCGTTTTCTATAACAATCACAGCTGAAAATCTCTGCATATGCCAATATTAACATTCTACTGTTTCTATAGTAACATTCACAGGATCTCGTAAATTTTATATGATGGGGCAAATTATTTTCTAAGGAGATGTTTATTGTAAATTATATTGGAAGGAGTCTCCAGTGTCATGGATATACATTTTGCAGTGTTTAGAGCTGATTACCATAACTGATATCAGAAACTAATGTTTTATTTACATTAAACACAATTATGAAATAGGTTAAACATTAAATAATTTTCTTTAACAAATAAAAACTCTTTTTTTTTTGCCGCTACAAGACCACAAACATGCTATGATTACTGGGGGGTATAAAGAAAACATTTTATATATAACAATTTTTTTTTTTTTTTGGAAGGTTTTCACTCACTCCATGGTGCGTGTGTAGGCCACTCGGTCCGCAGTCGTCCCACAAGATTAACACTGAAGTGAGAAAAGCTAAACAGTTAATTATCCACACACAGTCAATGAGCTAGCTAATGAATTAACAACAGGTGGTCAATCTGTTCGTTAGCAAACAGTCAGAAAGGTGTTTAAAAAGAAGAAGAAAAAAAGATACTAAATCAGTTCACGATGAAAGGATGGCTGCTGTGTGCCTTTTTATTTTACATGCTTGACTCCATTAAGTGCAGCACATATAGTCTAACAAAATATAATATTCAGTGACCGACCATAAACACAATGTTGGGGGGAGGACCTCAAAAACTTAGCTATTTAGCATTAGCTAATCAGTTATCTTCCATGCTAGTTTTTTAATTCTTGACAGTTGACAATTATGAACCAATGCTAGTGTTTGCATTGTTCACACATTAGATTAGTTCAACAATTAACATAAGTGAAACCATCGCTGTGTAATTAATTAACACTAATTCATTGTATATTAGCATCATCACCTTAGCTAATAAGCGCTAGCTGGTGAGGGCTATAAAGTAGCTTTAGCTGTGTAGTGCACAAAGAAATGCATTATTATTGCTATTATTTTTCTATTATAGTGCATCAGGTAAGGAATACATGGCCATATTTAAGTGTGGAAGTGTAATACACTCAAGTGCATTATTTTAAGCCATTCATAATGCCCTCTGTAAGGACTAGGAGGACATTAGGATAAAGCCGTATAATTCACCATGTAAGAGAGTAAGGGCCATTTTGGATACAACAATATCTTGCAATATAAGGTATATAATTTCAAACAAAATATAGATTTAGCCAATTAGTGCCCTATATAGTGAGCAAAACGCCATATTGCACTAAAACAAGTGTATTTCAGGCCACTTATAGTGCACTACAATGAGAGCAGGGAGCCATTGGTAGGACAGAAACCACTTTATATTAAAGGCATTTAGCAGACATCCTCATCCACAGCGACTTATAATTTCTCTCCTTATACATCTAAGCAGTAGAGGGGTAAGGGCCTTGCGTAAGGGCCCAACACTAAGTGGCAACTTGGTGGTGCTGGGGTTTGAACCTGGTACCTTCGGATCACTAGTCCAAGGCCTTAACCCCTGAGGTTTGGGGTTAGTCATAGGGACTATAAAGCAGGCAAAGCCATATATATTGGACTATGTTTGGTGTAGGGAAGCATTTTATGTTTAGGCACGCTACTATTGTGTGATGAAATGTGTAGAAATTAAGGGCACTATATAGGTTGCACAGACCATATAAAGTGCACTACGTTGGGAGTACGAAGCAGGGAATTCTGGATTCTCCCGTGTAGTGCACCAGGAAGGGTGTTCAAGCCATACTTTGTGTGGTATTAGCATTGTAGTGTAACTGTAAAGGATTGGTGTCCAAGCCATATTTTGTGCACTATATAGGCAGTGCGTGTATCGAGGGTCACATTTAGTCATGTAGTATACTTTAAAGGATGTCCAAAGCATATCTAGTGCACTATACAGAAAGTAGGAGGCATTATGGATTCGTCCAGGAATTACTGTGTCAGGATTAGCGTGTCAATTTGGCACAGATCTGCCATTGTGGATTAAGCGCACAGTGTACACCTCATACATAGGGCAATATAAAAGGAGTACGGTCTAATTGTAGATTCAAATAAACAAGTGTGTGTACAAACAAGTGTATAGTGCATTATATAGGAACTAGGGTGGCTACCTATGTCAGGCACTGTATAGGGAAGTGTGTAATATAGAGAGAGAGAGAGAGAGAGAGAGAGAGAGAGAGAGAGAGATAGATAGAAGGGGGCTAAAAAAAAAAAAAAAAAAATTGGTCACATGATAGACTACTGACTTCCTTTCGGCTTCTCTCGACAAGGGGTCGCCACAGCAAACCATCCAATCCGCACACAACATGGCACGAGTTTTACATCAGATGCCCTTCCTGACTCTCATGCCCTTCCTGCCCTCCCATTTTCCAACCAGGCTTTGAGACTGGCACCGCATGCAGTGGCTGGAGAGTATGGGGTGGAACCCAGATCCTCAGATCAACAACCTCTAGGTGAGACTACCAACATCTTTAGAGGAAACATAATACTACATACACATTGCTGCCATAATTCAAATAAAGTCTGGGAAAACTGTTGAATTTTGTCTACATCTTTGGGCCTCTGTAGACAAACTTCTACAGAGGCCCAGAGGGAGGGA
>JAQQZT010000001.1:31994468-32007815 GCA_030068275.1 Clarias platycephalus
AGCACTGACTTGTGTGTTTCATTGAGGGGTTCCCTGAGCTCAGGCGGGACAGCAGAATACAGGCGGAGCACTGAGTAAACCAAAGAGGGTCTACCAAAAAACAAGGAATCCTTACAGCTTCTCTGTTTTAACCCAATGCAAGGAAAAAGCCATGTCAAATTAAGTCATGTCACGTGCATTATCATCTGAATGTTCTCGGGAATATGAAGAGTCATGCATTCTTTTGTGTATGATTACACACAATGCAAATATTATAAATTTTTTGTTCTCCTAGAATATAACTGCCTGAGCCAAGGGTAAGGTGTATGGTTTGGTTAGACAAACTGTGTTGGTATGCACAGAGTCAAAAGAAAGTCTAATTAGAGAGGTTAAAGATTCATTTTCTCTCTCTGTCTCAGCCAGCACTGATTCTGTTATGTGTGTGTGTGTGCGTGCGTGTCATTGAACACCGTGCCCCTTCACACACACCCCTCCTCCTCTCTCCTTCACACACATACACACACACACACACACACTCTAATGGAGACACTGCTCTGTAGCGATTCTTTTCAAAGGTTAAAGTGCAGGTTAATTTGTTTTATTTTTACTTTCCGTTCGAGTGTCAGAGATGTTTCTTGTTAATTTTCCCGATGAGGCAGTGTTTCCATTAGTGTGTGTGTGTGTGTGTGTGTGTGTGTGTGTGTGTGTGTTTCTGTGTGAAAGTCGTCCTGCACAAATAAGAGACGAGGAAGTAAGGGTTTGTAAGATAAGAAGAGGGAGAGAATATTGCACAAACACATGCACGCACATACACAGCGCACATACTAATGGAAACACGTATTTGTTGGGATTTATTTTTACTTTTTTCAACGGTAAAGTGCATGTTTTATTTTTACTTAATATTTTGTATTAATTCATTTTAAGTATTTATTTTTTTGGGTTGTGGAATGAATAATCTAAGTTTTATTATCTCTTATGGGGAAATTCACTTTGGTTTACGAGTGTTTTGATACACGAAGCCGCTTCTGGAGTGAATTATGCTCGCAATCCAAGGTTCCACGGTAAAACATTTCTATTGTGCATCGGTCTTTATCATGTAATATATCTTTCAATCATGTTTAATCATCGCTATTTTCCTGAAAATATCACATTGGTAATATTGTCATAACTTCCATTTACATTTAATGCAAAAAAATTTGGCTGCCAAATACAGTCTGAACAGGTAAGGAGGCGGAAAAAAAAAGATGACGACTCCATAAATGCTCTTAAAAAATAATTACTTAATAACTGCACTTAACAATCGATAACAAGGCATTACTGAGGCATGTCGGAGACGCTGGCTGAAGAGGTTGTAACAAATTTGCATCACTTTAGATTCGGGAGCAAATTAAGCTCAGTGGAATGGGGGCCTTAGGTAATGCCTATTGTTTAAATGCCCTTTAAGGGGCATTGTACCACATAAAGAGTCAACTACATGGTCCCAGGGGCTGTGGTGTGGCAGAAGATTTGTCGCTTCACTAATGAATTTCACGTTTTTAATCTAACCCTTCCACCTTTTAACAAATGACTTTAAACTTAAGGTTCCGCTTTCTTGACCATGTCTCTACTCAGCGATTTCAACTTGTCACAACATCAAAGGGTTTCACGGCTTTGAATTAACGCTTCTGCTCACTCGACCACGCCTCTGCTCAGTGACTTTAACTCGTCACAACAGCAAAAGATCCCACGGCTCTGAACTAATGCCTTCTCTTGTGAGATCACGACTCAGCTTAGCCTTTTGAATTAATGCCCACACCCTCATCATGCCAAACTATTCATCGGTGTGCCTCTCACCTGCATTTGGGTCCACCTCCCCAAGCACCTCAGTATGTCCTGATACTATTTTATTCTCTGATATGCTCAACTTCCAGCTGAGCTCCCTCAGGTACAGTAGTTTCTTTTTAACACACCCCAAGGAAAGCATAAAGCAGATGAAGACACCACAGTTTTTTTTAGGTGATTCTTGAATTAATATTTTTTATGAATGTATTTCTGAACTTGACTGTATTTGACTGTACAGTATATCGAGTTCAGACATTCATTCATTCATTTTTTTATTGCTAATTTTTATTTGTTGTAAATGTATATGTTTTGTTTGCTTTTTATGATTTTGACAGATCTCCCTTGTAAATGAGATTTCTGAGATGTGTGTGTATGGCTAAGGAGGTAACGTTGCTCATGATCTGAGCTTATATACATGTAGAATGAGCACCCATTATTTAAAGAAACATCTGCCCCATAAAAGTCCAAATGCATATAGGAATTGGGTTCAAAGTTCTGTCTAGGATTGTTATAACCTGATCAAAATGATTTGGAAAAGTAAGTGATACATGCCCACAACTCCATGAATACAGCTTGTTTCTATTTGATTCCATGCTGCGTGGTGGGAAAACGTATGAATCTGCACATGATTTGTGGAGCTGTAATAGCAAAAATTATATTTATTATCTCCAGCATTGTCATCTTTGTTACTGTTTCAAAGCTGCTACTCTCTGCTGCTACAAAAAAATTATACAATACCAGTCACCTGCGGAGACAGCATACAACATTTGTTAATGGACCACCGCACTTTACTATTATGAGACGTTTAGTCAATACAGGCCCTGCCCTCTCCTAAGGGTGGAAAAGAGCTGAGGGCATCAAATTTTGATTAGACTGACGTTACCAGCATTTACCCTGTACATTCCTGGCCACCAGATGGTGGCATAAGACCTCAGTTCCTCACTTCCCATGACAAAGGGACATGTTTCAATGAAAACACAGTCTCGCCAGTACATATGCTGTAGCAGACAACTCAGGTAGTGGTAGGCATCTCAGCCCATTTCATTAAATGACCTTAAATTGCATTGGTAGGCTGACAATGTAACAGCTCAATGTCTGGCAGAAATGCATTTGGTCAGCCCTTGTCTGTCTAAGTGATAATTTCATCACCTGTGAACGGACTTTTCCGATTTCAAAGGTTAAAGCATCACATGATATGTCTTTGTTTAGGTCATAGTGAGCAAGCGGCATTGCTAAGTGACTGAGTGCTTCCTTGCATGCCTTCTCCAGATTTCCATGTTTGCAAAGCAGGGCTAAGAGCATTTAAGAGGTCAAAGAGGAACTCTGTGTAATACATTGCCATGCCCAAACGATTCAGGAATGTTTTTGGAGCCTGGGGCCTCTTTGATAGCTCTTCATTGGACAGAGCCCCTTAGCTGTGATTATGTGAACAAAGTTTGTGACATCAATGCTGGGACAATACACTTGCCGCGTTTCAGCCATAGCACTGCATCTAGTTCTCTGTGCTGCATCTGCCCTAAGGTAGCCAGATGTTCTACTTCTGTAGTTCCCATAATCAACATATTGTTCAGATACACTGCTACTTGTGGCATTGCATCCAACAAAGTGTAATTTTCCTCACATTTATATGTCTCACATTTACACCTTTTGACACACAATTTGGATTTATTTTTATACTAACTGAAATTTGGGTTTGTGAACTCTCTCTTCCACCTCCTTCCAGAGAACTCAACCTCTCGATTTGGATTTATTTGTGCACTGATTTTAATTGTGTTTTGAATCTCTTACTTCAAATTCCTTGACCACAACCAGGCTATTAGTCTTGTTACAACCCAGTCTAGGGATGAGTAAAAGGTTGACAGTGTATGTAAGGAGAGGCATTTGGAGGCCTAATTATAATAGAAGTGGAACTGTCCCCAGTCACCTCATGCATCCCAAGCAGAGAACACAGGGCAACGATGCGACGACATCTCCAGTAATTCAAGCCCAAAATGTGAATTATTGTGCTATACAGAGATATACAGTTAACATTCAATTAATACTGTTGAAGACTAAAAACACTCTGTTGTGACTTCAGGGTGGACCAACACCACCTCCCTAACTCCCAAGACAAAAACAAAAACAAACAAAAAACACACCCAAAACAAATGGCAGTCACAATACTTTTATGCATAAAACTATGCATAATGGGAGATTTGCAAAAACATTAACAGTGTAACTATTCTTAAATTCAGTAGTCAAGCAACGAAGTAAAAAGGCAAGATCATAGTCCAACACAGACAAAGTTTTCAAAAAGTCACACACAAAAAGGGAAAGGATCAAAAGAAAGAATATTAACATAAATCCAAAAAGTAACTAAGTAAACATTGAAAATCAAAGCTGCCCATGCTAGCTTCTGTCTCAGTTTACATACAATTCCTCAACGATGACTCATCTTCAGGTGGAAGCGGCGACATGAGGCAACACTGGAGGGACAATTGAATCAGATCGGGAACGGCTGGACTGGAGTCTGGAATGGACCGACCTAGGCAGATTGACACAAACACTTAAAGCCAAGCTCACAGTTTGTTATTTCTCCTTGAATAACAATTTAATCGCTTTATTACTATTTCGTAAATAGTGTGATTTTTCACAAATAGCTATTTTAGGTTTTAGTTGACAAAATGTGCTTTCAGTCCAATTGATCCTGTCATGCTGGATCATCTCCACCACGACCCACAGGCTTCTTCAAAGATCGAAACCTTTGTTTCAAGATTTCCAGACTCCCAGATAGACAGTTATCAGCAATGTTGTTTCCGTCATTCCATTCCAATGATATTTTCATGTCTCAACAATTGGTTGGTTGAACCTTGTTGCTAAGATGATAGATTACACTAACACTAGACAAACCTGCACCATGAAAATGTATTGCGATATGTTGATGTGTCTCTTGCCTGTGCTTGGTTCTGGGTTGGACTCTCGCGAGAGGAAACTTCATGATTGCAAAGGGAAGCCCAATGATGCAATGGGTTCATGTGATCCCCTTTAAAAAAAAACTCATGCAAGGAGGAGGAAAGGAGCAGAGAGTTTGGTGGTTCAGCGCGCTGTGTATTTTGCCATTTTCTTACGGAGTTTATAAAGAGACTTGTGGAGACTGTACTTTGCAGATTTTTCCATTGACTAGATTATCTTCAACTGGACTGCTTTGCAATATCACTCTTGCTCCAACATCGTGTTCCCGGACTATTTCCATTACTTCCAGTGAGGCCGAATCATCTCTCCTCACACACAGATGATCATTTACAAATAACCTGGACTCTGAACATTCTAACCATCCATACACACAATATTGTTTCTTTGTTTTGTTTTGGCAACATTAACATAAAGATCTCTCATTTAGTGTTACTCAGTTCAATATTAATCTGATCATTATAACACAAATGGACCAGTCTAACTATGACACCTCAACCTACAGTATGTCGCCCACACAGTAGAAGCAAAAGTGTATAAACCTTTGTGTCTTTGTCTTTGCACCAAGGCATTCATTAAAATGGCATTTAAATAAAACTTAGGCTAACTCAATTGCTCTCCTGAGTGTTTACTTAACAACATTCTAACGCAGTTACCCGGATCCTAAAATCCCTGATTTTTTCACAAACAACATTGCTGATAACTGTCCATCTGGGAGTCTGGAAATCTTGAAACAAAGGTTTCGATCTTTGAAGAAGCCTGTGGGTCGTGGTGGAGATGATCCAGCATGACAGGATCAATTGGACTGAAAGCACATATTGACAACTAAAACCTAAAAAAGCTATTTGTGAAAAATCACACTATTTACGAAACAGTAATAAAGCGATTAAATTGTTATTCAAGGAGAAATAACAAACTGTTTACAGGAACAAAGTGCATGAGGTTCAATGAAATGTCTTGAAACATTTTGCGCGGACACTGAGAGCGATACAGCTTTACCAGTGGTGCAAGCTGGTTATTTTCTCTTTAGAAAGCACTAAGAATGTGACATGTGGCCAGCAAAAGAAAAATATACAAAACAAAACACTCTGGAGGAGGAACAACTCCCCCCTTTTTTAAAAAACACAATATTAATATATCTTTGTTGGTCATAGCATTACAATGTAAACTTCTCAGTGATTGGCCACTGAGAACCATGGTGATCAGTCATTGGTCAATTGGAAAAAAAATGAAAATCTGTGATTGGTCACAAGGACAATACAATGATGGTGAGTTGAGCAAACTTGCTTTGCTAACTTGTATACAGTATATAAGCAGCTGTGACATGAGAGCTGTTTCAAGTTCAAGATGTGTGTCAAGTTCATGTCACTTATATGTTCATTAATAATCACAAGCTTTTGAACCCCAACTGTGTCCCAGGCCTTGTTACTGGTGCCTGACCTACGTATCTAATGCTCTTGTGGCTGAATAAACACAAATCTCCAAAGCCACACTCACAAACTGTCACAGAAATGTTGACAGCAAATGAATTAAATCTGCAAAATTTTGTTAATTTTGTTTATTTATATTTATTAACCTGATGAGAGTTTGTGGATTTAACAAAGCTACTGAATTTGCATCCAGTAATTTCCAGGCTTTGGGCAGTTAAAACAATTAAAAACAATGCAGTTTCCCTTATTCACATTTTCCTAGAAACACCAGCAAGAATGCAGGAACATCTGCGAAGAAAGTCACAACCACTGTGTTTGATTGATTGGTCAAACCATTGGTTAGGAAAAATGGAAATAGAATTGCAAAAAATATATATATTTACAGTATTTAGATTTTTGACTTTTGATTTGGGGCAGCAGGAATATGAAGGAACAATTACAAATGCTAGAATTGTAACTTTTTTTATTTATTAGACAATACCTTTGTATGTTCATAAAATGGGAGTGTAAATATAATTTAGTGTGAGTGTAATTTATATTTTCTCTTAAAATCTGAATATACAATTTGAAATACACAGTTGGATGAACATTTTCTAATAAAAAAAAAAAATGCCATCTTAGATAGTACAGTGTGTGCTTTACCCTGAGAAAATTATTATGTAGTGATTTAAAACTCATATTTGAAGGAGCAAGCAACATAATTATATGAAGTACAGTAGATGCGTCTGAGTGTCTTTTTAATTTTAATGAGCTTTGAATTTACGTTTCAGCACATTTGCATTAGTTGAGGCTTGGCTTTCAAAACAACATACACATTCATCCCAACAAATGCAAAATATACATTTATTTCTTTTGCTTGCTAGAGAGAAAAAGAACTTAGATTTACAGATAACCAACATCTGAATAAAACTCAATTTTCACATTATATAAATAAACCTACTGTAATCAGTTAATTTCAAAGCTGTTTAAACTGTAAATAAAATAACCCACATCCCTAAACTCTATAGGTAATTCAATTTCTTCATGTCCCAGGGCAGGTAGTGTTCTTGAAGGAGACTGTTCTACTCATAGAAATCGAACCTGTCCAGAAAAAGGAAAAGAAAAACAGTTTTAAGATAACTGAATATTTGTTCTATATTAAAGTCTCTAATAGAGGACTAAGAGCTCAAGAAACTACCATGCCAATGCTAAATTATGTAGATGTACAAAATCCTGTTGAATTGTACTTGATATCTGTTACTCACCATTAGTAGCAGATGAAATTAAGTTTCTCGTTGCAATCTCTGTTCTCCCAAATATTCATTTTCGTGTTGTAAGCTCCACAGCGGTAGCGTAGAGCTGGGCATGAGGGCAGTGAGACCAGGCTCTTCAGTGGCACATGGTTCACAGATGCCCACTGACCATTTAAAAAGTGCAGGCCAGTCCACACACTAACAGTTTGGGTTTGGTCTGTTGCATTTTTAGCCAAAACAAGTTGTGCTGGAAAGACCAGGCTGGCCAAGCCGGTGTAGTAAGTTCTGCAGTACTCAAGAGCTTCCTCCCATGTCTTACTGTCCTCCACCAAAACATATCTCCAGGAACAATAGAATGGGAAAGAAAATGTGCAACTAATATCAAACCAGCTATTTAGCCACACAGTGACACAGCCGTCGAATCCTCCCCAGGCACTAGGTTGGCCTAATCCCCACTTAAAGAATTGAGAGGGTTCTCCATCAGACCACTGGAAGGTGTTTGATCCCAATGCAGTCTTGCTTAGCCCAATCCAAGAATAGAAAATGTTAAAGGTACGTAGAACCTTTCCCAGTTGCTGGTTCTCCGCATCAGTAGTGATAGTTGCCAGATCCACAAAGTTTTCCCTGCAATACTGCTGAGCAGAAACGAAGTTCATGCTTTTATTAACGTAGATATATTCTCTGATCTGGCAAACCGCCATGCCACAAAGCAGGAGAAAGAAGAGATAGGACAACCTCATCTCTGCTATGGTATGATGCGTCTGAACTCTGTGAATGTTTACTCGCCTCTATGCCCGTACTATATAGAGGTCAAATGAGAACTCATTTACAACACAGGCAAAACAGGAAAAGTACCAAGGGAGAATGAATAGTTTCAGGTAACATCCTCCTAATGATGCTTGCTATAGCTATAGAAATATAGAACTAAAGCACAACCTCCCAAGGTTTTATTTTTCCAAAGGTTTTCCCTGTTCTCTCCATGCTTGGTGGGTTTTCACTGGGTACTCTGGTTTGCTCCCACAGCCAAAAGACATGGGTGTACCCCACCTTGTACCCTACGTTTCCTGAGACAGACAATGAATGAGTGGGTGAATTTGTTTGCCAGCTGACTTGGCCAGGCCTTCCTTTCTCTTAAAGAGGTATATGGCTCATGACTGCAGCCCTTCCTGTTCTGTCTCAACCATCTCCAAGCCTAATAAAATCTTAAAATCCTAAAATCTTATTTTAAAGTCAAAAGTGAGGTTTTACTCAGCAAGCAACATTAAATTAAATTCTCATCATATTGTGTGTGCGTGGAAATGCTTTTATAAATAAACATATGTTTTTTTTTTTTGCTGTTTTTTTTTTTTTTTTTTTTTTACTACACAGCTTCACATAGTGCTTAAGTGACTTCCATTCATGATTTTTTTTTTTTGAAAACATTTCTTCCACAAAGTTGTTGGTTCAGCATTATTCGTTCAGATTTTCACAATGCGTTGAAGGGTTCTTAACCAGTTCCAGTAATTGTAAATCTTGATAGCTGTTTTCTTTGCTTGCCAATAATTTAACTCTTCTGAAATGGTGACCCTTTTTTGGCCAGACAGTGTATTTTGTCATAAATTAAGTATAGCTATAAGAAGGAAAAACTGATTTTCCAAAACACATCAGAATATTTTCTATAGTGAGATAAATTACCATCTCAAAATTGTCTAATGATAGGTCACACTATCAGTTCACTCATATTTATTTATAAATGCATGGATAGCGCGTAGTTATTAAAGCCTAATATCCAACTTGCTTTAAAGCCTGAAGCACAGAAACATTTAATTTTAAGCCTGAAGCAAACAAACATTAACTTTCCGGAATACACTGGGAAGAACACAGGAACATCTGCAATCAAAGTCCCACCCCTGTGTTTGATTGTTCAACCTTTATGCCAGTGAAAAGGCAAATGAGATTGCAAAAAAGAAAAACCCTTTTTTGTTTTGGTCAACCTGGAGCGCGTAAAATGTGAAAGTGCAATTACAAATGATAGAATTTCTACTTTTTATACTTTTTTTCAAAATGGCAAAATCAGACAATTTTATGTCCATCAAAATACCAGTGTAAATATGCAGTATAATTAACTGGTAAATTTCATTTTTGTCATAAGGTATGCACACACAATCTTCAATACCCAATTGGATTAACATATTCTAATCAGAATCCAAAGTCCAAAATATTCCACTATAGATAGTAATGTGTGTATTTTAACTTGTAACCATCTGAATCACTGTTGTTAAAATCTTCTTTGGGAAACACAATTGTGTGTGTGTGTGTTTTTTATGAGACATTGGTGGTGGTTTTGTTATTTAAAAAAGAACATAGGAAATTGACTTTTTTTTCAAGAACATAAACTGCACTAATTGTACTTAAATTCAATGAATACATTTTCATTATCTAATGATATTTACATTATCTTTATCTAAAATATCATGACCTAATACTAAGGTATCATCATTCATCTAACTTGAGTCCAGAAAAATATTTGTTTTAAATGTTGCTATTTGCTATAACAAAACAAAACAAAACAAAAAAACAGCTTTAAGTTTTGAAATTTAAAAGCCACAGAATTTTATAAAATTGTTGTCCAAGTGTCTTTTTAGTCTTAGTGATCCTTGAAGTCATATTTCAGCACATTTGCATTAGTTGAGGCTTGGCTTTCAAAGCAACACACACACACACACACACACACACACACACACACACACACACACACACACACACACACACACACACACACAAATGCAGGAAATACATGCATTTTATTTTTGTTTGCTGGAGATAAAAACACTCCAATGCACAGACAGCAGCTTATATATAAAAAGAAAAAACATCTGGATAAAACTGTTTACATGTTATGTCAGTGAATAAATCTGATCATTTAATTTCAAAGCTGTTTAAACATGAAAACTGATCCACATCCCTAAACCTCTACATGGCATTAAATAACTTTATGATCTTTAGCAGGTATTGTTCTTGAAGGAAACTCTTCTACTTGTAGAAAGTGATCTGCTCAGAACAAAAAGTCAGTTTTCATCAGACTTGAACATTTGTTCCTATGAAGTCTCTAATAGAGAAATTACGAGTTCTACAAACTATCCCTGCCAGTGCAGAAATACTGAATTTAGATATAGAAAATCCTGATTAATTGTGCTATTATCTGTTATTCGCCATCAGTAGCAGAGGGAAACTAAGCGTCTCATTGTTGTCCGATCCACAGCGGTAGTATATTTCCAAAAGTAAAAAATGGCACCCTATAGTGCTTGGGCCCTAAAAAATCATGAATACGTCTTATGAATGTGTAGTCCACTGGAAGAGTAAAATAGAGATACAATATACTTGAAGGTATACATTAAACTTAATTAAAAGTAGTAAATTATGAATTTGATGTTAAGTTTAATTTTTAAAAAATCTAATTTGCAGCATATAACTAAATACCTAGGTCCTGTAAATTTAGTTAAATAATATATTTTCCACAATAGTTCTTGTGTAAAAAAAAAAAAAAAAGCTTAAATGCAAACTATGGAAACTTAAATTATTTATTTCACAACCCAAAAAAATATACATAAAAATAATTAATACAATTAATTCTTTCTGTTAGCGTTTGTGCGTGCACGCACTGTGTATGTGTGTGAATGTGTATGAAGCTAAAGTAAGTGTAGAGGAGGAATGACACGATCCCACACCCTCCTCTAGTCTTACACAATAACGCTTTCTCCTACTGGCTACTGTGTGGGACAACTTTCACACACACTAACGGAAACACTGCCTTATAAGTAAAATTAACAAGAAACATCTCTAATGACCCTTGAGTGCGCGCACACTAATAGCATCACTGCTGTAAAGTAAAAATAAAAAAAATGGACCTGCACTTTACCTTTGAAAAGAATTGCAACAGAGCAGTGTTTCCAGCGTTAGAGAGAGAGTGTGTGTCTGTGGGTGCATGTGTGAAGGCAGGAAGGGACACGCTGTCCAATGACGCGCGTGCACACACACTAGGTTCAGTGCAGGCTGATAGAGGGAGAGAGAAAAAGTGTCTCTAATGACACTTGCTTTTGCTTTACACGCGCGCACACATGTATATTATAATAAACAGTACGCAGAGGACACGTACACACCTACAAACACAAAATAATTTATACGCACACATGTGATCACAGCATTATCGTAAACAGTACATGCGCGCACGGATGTTGATTATACGAGTAAAAGATACCTGTATCTTCAACTAGACTGTATCTTCTACTTTACTGTAATTGAAGTTGATACTGTACCATCTACTCCTGGATGAGTACCAGAAATGCGTAAAAGCTGCAAGAACAAAATATTTTCGTGACTTGATTAAAAAGAGCTGTCACAGACCAGGAGCCTGATTTAATAATCATGATTATATTGTATGTGTGAATGCAGCTACAATTACCCATACCCTGATCAACCATAACATTGTAAAACATTAGGCCCAGTATAAATACCTTTGGAGGCTTGTTTGATGACATTGGGCTCTTTGCCTGCTGGGCCCTATCAGATTCAAGATTCAAATAACTTTATTAATCCCAGAGGAAAATTGCTATATTTCTTTAGCAGTTTATATGTATACAGTGGGGGGAAAAAGTATTTAGTCAGCAACCAATTGTGTAAGTTCTCCCACTTAAAAAGATGACAGAGGCCTGTAATTTTCATCATAGGTATACCGCAACTATGAGAGACAAAATAAGAAAAAAAAAATCCAGAATTAAAGAAAAATAATTTATTTGCAAATTATGTTGGAAAATAAGTATTTGGTCAATAAAAAAATATAATCTCAATACTTTGTTATATCCCCTTTGTTGGCAATGACGGAAGTCAAACGTTTTCTGTAAGTCTTTACAAGGTTTTCACACACTGGTGCTGGTATTTTGGTCCGTTCCTCCATGCAGATCTCCTCTAGAGCAGTGATGTTTTGGGGCTGGCGCTGGGCAACACGGACTTTCAACTCCCTTCAAAAATTTTTATGGGGTTGAGATCTGGAGACTGGCTAGGACACTCCAGGACCTTGCTTCTTTTGTTGCCCGGGCAGTGTGTTTGGGATCATTGTCATGCTGAAAGACCCAGACATGTTTCATCTTCAATGCCCTTGCTGATGGAAGGAGGTTTTCACTCAAATTCTCACGATACATGGCCCCGTTCATTCTTTCCTTTACACGGATCAGTCGTCCTAGTCCCTTTGCAAAAAAAAAACAACAACCCCAAAGCATGATGTTTCCACCCCCATGCTTTGCAGTAGGTATGGTGTTCTTTGGATGCAACTCAGCATTATTTCTCCTCCAAACACGAAATACTATTTTGGTTTCATCTGACCATATGACATTCTCCCAATCCTCTTCTGGATCATCCAAATGCTCTTTATCAAAATTCAGACGTGCCTGGACATGTACTGACTTAACCAGGGGGTCACGTCTGGCACTGCAGGATTTGATTCCCTGGCGGTGCAGTGTGTTAATGATGGTAGCCGTTGTTTCTTTGGTCCCACCTCTCTGCAGGTCATTCACTAGGTTCCCCCATGTGGTTCTGGGAACCCCCTCACTGTTCTTGTGATCCTTTTGTCCCCATGGGGTAAGAACTTGCGTGGAGCCCCAGATTGAGGGAGATTATCAGTGGTCTTGTATGTCTTCCATTTTCTAATATGGAAGACATACAAGATCACTGATAATCTCCCTCAATCTGTACTTCCTACGTAGACTCCGATCTTTTAGAGTCTGCAACACCATGTTGGGGATGTTCTATGAGTCTGTGGTGGCCAGTGCCATTTTCTATGCTGTGTTGTGCTGGGGTGGTAGCCTGAAAGTTTCAGATATGAATAGATTTAACAAACTGATCAGGAAAGCTGGCTCTGTGGTGGGTGAGGAACTGGACAACATGGAAACTGTGGCTGAAAG
>JAQQZT010000001.1:32018899-32029299 GCA_030068275.1 Clarias platycephalus
AATTTGGTTTACGAGTGTTTTGGAATACGAGCCCACTTCCGGAACGAATTATGCTCATAATCCGAGGTTCCACTGTATGTGTAAATGTGTGTGTGTATATATATATATCCATGTGCCACCTGGTGGGAATTCTGTGAAGTACAACCCTTGGATGTAAATTGCAAGGCCCGGACTCCCAGAATAGCGTGGCATTCAGCGGGAAGAATTGCGTCATGCTGCAGAAAAAAACGCTAATTTTTAAATGCCCCATCTGTACAAAGAAGTTTAAGGTAAATTGTATTTTTTGAAAACTGTTGATTTTTATATCAGTGACTAAACATAGTTATTTCATTAATGTTGGTTAAATATGGATAAATAAACATGTATAGACTAAATTAACTTAGAGTAAAAGTTAACTTGGTTAAATAACTTTGAGGCCTAAAGTTTGTATAAATCTTCAAAAAGACGGTTGTAGAAAGTCATCTGTTCTGAAAAACAGAAGAAACTGAAAAAAATCAGTTTTAAGCCATTAAACTTAATTATTAAACAGATTTGTTTCTAATAAAAGTTATCTAATTGAGACCTCTAAGGTCTGTAAAACTACCATTGTAGCACAAAAATAAACTAGTTGGTCAAAAAATGTCCTCTGGAGGCAGTCTTATGATCTGGGATTGCTTCTATTGCTCAGGTCTAGGCTCAGCAATGTTATGTGGCAATAAAGTCAGCTGACCACCTGAATGTACTGAATAACCAGATTATCATATCCATGGTGGTTTTCTTCCCATATTCCAGGACTCAAATGGTAAATGAGGGGTTCTGGGCGCATTTTTACATATAATTGCCCCCATACTTGTAATCAAAGCTAAAGGTAGTCAAATTAAACATTGGAAACTATTACAACTATTACTATTTAGAGGTACAGAATATTTATTTGTACTGCATTCCTGTTACTCACCATCAGTAGCAGAGGAAATTAAGCTTCTCACTGCAGTCTATGTTCTCCCAAATGTATGTGTTATTGTTGTAAGCTCCACAGTGGTAGGGTAGAGCTGGGCATGAGGGCAGTGAAACCAGACTCCCCAGTGGCACATTGTCCACAGAGACCCATTGTCCATTGATGAAACGCAGGCCGGTCCATACACGAACTGTTTGCGTTTGAATTATTGCATTTTTAGCCAGCATAAGCTGGTTTATAGAAACTGGGCTAGCCAAGCCATTGTAGTAAGTTCTGCAATACTCGAGAGCTTCCACCCATGTCTTACTGTCGTTCACCAAAACAAATCTCCAGAAACAATAGAATGAATAAGCAACTTGACAATCAGCATCATCCCAGCCAGTTGGCCGCACCACGACACAACTCTCTGCTCCTCCAAAGTTATCAGGTTGGCCAGGTGCCCAGTTAAAGTAATTAGGTGGTTTTCCATCAGACCATTGCCAGATGTTCGATCCACGTGCAGTTCTGTTGAGCCCGATCCAACTGTCTACATACATAATGGCAGCTGCAAGCTTTATCAGTATCTGGTTCTCTGTGTCAGTAGTAATGGCTGCCAGATCCACATAGTTTTCCCTGCAGTACCTCTGAGCAGAAAACCAGTTCATCTTTTCATTTATGAAGACATACTGCACTATCTGACAAACAGCCATGCCACAAAGCAGGAGAAAAAAGACAAAAGACGACTTCATCTCTACTGTGATGTATCCGAACGCTCTGACCATTTATCTTCTGTATGCTCTGTTCAAAAATCAAATGGGAGCTCTTTCACAAAAAATGCAAAATATGTTACCTTTATGTTTGTTTGCATGTCTTTAGCATATTTGACTCAGAAAATTTGCCTTCACTGTTCTTTTGTAATTTTCTGGTTTCAAGTGCTAGCTGAGATATATGCACGTAACCATAACCCTAACCCTGGTGCCCAAAACACCTACTGTAATTAGGCTAGATTCTACTTCCACACGCATCCCTCCACAGACAACTATCTGTCATTGCAAGTTTCTCTCGTAAAGGAGTGAAGTTCTAAAAACTGCCATGGAAATACATTAAACATTAGAGGGTCATTCTGGTACTATTGCATTTCCTCACTTCTGTAAGAAGTTACAATGTAGTATTAACATTAATAGCACTTTGCTTCAAATAGGTTATAAACAATAGGCACCCCCATGATATTAAAAGACTAGCAGTCAAATTAGAGAAGAAACAATCATTGACTGAAAATTAACTTTGCATATTTGATTTTGATACACCCAGACATGTAAAAAGCACAGTTTTTTTAAAAAATTTTTATTGTAGAAATGTTATTTGTACTTTGAAACTAATAAAAAATTTTGAGCAAGAAAAGTTTAACCATTAATACTCTAATAATACTTGATTTTCATTTAGGAAATTTAATTGCAACAACCTGCCTAAGCATAGAATGGGAATGGTTGTTCAGCAGATTATTAAACAGCACAAAGAAGGCTAAGGTTGATCAGGTCAAGACTCTTTGTTGATGTTGATGTTTTACTCTTTTGTTTAAAATAACCTGAAATTTGACATATTTAGTCTTTCGACTTCTGGACCTTAAAAAAATAGAGAAATTCAAAGTGCATTCTTTACATTTGCTTTGCATGCAGTATAAACAGTACTGCTCACTATGGTCATCCCATATGGCAAACCATTCCAAAACTAACAAATGTAATTGCTGGCTGGAAGAAAATTTCTTTATAATTCTTTTGAATTTCTTTGTTTTCATTAAAATGATTTGGAAATAAATTTTTGATGACAGCTAATTTTTCCAAATGATAAAATGACATAAGCCTTATTTTCTTTGTGCTGTCTATGCTAGACTGATATTTACTATTCCTCAGGGGCCACTGGGAAAGGACCTTATCCTAATATCCATATAAGTGTTGAAAGGGGAAGCGGGAGCCACCAAGAATGATCTGTGATGAGAATTGTAGGTGTAGGTGGTGAAGAGAAGCTTAAAATGAGGAAGCTATTTTAGTAAATTAATTGTTATAGAACCCATAAATGCAAAGCACTCTAAATGTTCTAATAGTTCTGATCCAAAGCTAGGACTGTTAAATATTAGATCTCTTACATCTAAAGCGCTTATTGTTAATGAAACTGTCATGGTTTAGGACTTTGATATACAGTACTGTGTTTAACAGAAAACTGAATTAAACAGAATGAATATGTAGCATTAAATGAGGCTTGTTCTCCAGCAGACAGATACATACATCAGCCTCAGCTATGACGAGGAGGAGGTGTCGCAGTAATTTACAATGATAATTTGACCAACGTACAAAAACACAGAAACGAATTTAACATATTTTAAGTTCTTTATAGTACGTGATGAAGTGAGTATGCCTCACTTGTAGTCACAACTAAGAAGTCGTTATCCTAACAATAGAATAATAAGAAATACAGTGGAACCTCGGATTGTGAGTAACACGGTTTGCAAGCGTTCTGCAAGACAAGCAAAGATTTTTAATAAATTTTAACTTGAAAAATGAGCAAGTCTCCTGCTCTCGCCTTTACACAACCCTACTCAGGATGCTCTCGATGGTCCCTTTATAGAAGGTGGTTCTTCCTCAGCCTTCTCAGAAAGAAAAGATGCTGTTGGGCTTTCTTGTGCAGAGAGTGATTGGTCGAGTGATTGATCGGTGTTGAGCAACCAGATGAGGTTCTTCTCCAGGTGGACTACCAGGAATTTGGTGCTGTGGAAAGTGGAGCCTTTGTCTTGTTGACATTCAGAGACAGGTTGTTGTCTTTACATCAGTCGTTTAGCCTCTGCACTTCCTTTCTGTACGCTGACTCATCATTCTTGCTAATGAGACCCACCATGGTCATGTCACCAGCAAACTTGATGATGTGATTCGAACTGTGTTTCGCTACACAGTCATAAGTCAGCAGCATGAACAGCAGGGCACTGAGCACACAGCCTTGGGGGATTCCAGTACTCAGTGTGGTGGTGCTGGACGTGCAGTTCCCGATACGTACTGAGTGAGGCCTTTCCGGTCAGAAAGTCCAGGATCCAGGCTCAGCTTCCCAATCAGGTGTTGGGGGATTATATGCTGAAATCTATGTACAGTAGGTGTCCTTATTGTCCAAATGTGTGAAGGCAAGATGGAGGCAATTATGGTGTTGAATGCTGAAATCTATGTACAGTACAGCATTCGAACGTAGGTGTCCTTATTGTCCAAATGTGTGAAGGAAAGATGGAGTGTGGTGGAGATGGCATCGTCTGTTGAATTGTTAGGATGATACGCAAACTGCAGTGGGTCTAGTGTGGGGGGCAGCAGGGTCTTTATGTGTCTCATGACGAGCTGCTCGAAGCACTTCATGATGATGGGTGTGAATGCAACAGGATGGTAGTCATTGAGACAGGACACAGAAGACTTCTTCGGCATGGGTACGATGGTGGTGGTCTTGAAGCATGTGGAAATGATGGCGCTGCTCAGAGAGATGTTGAAGATGTGAGTGAGAACATCTGACAGCTGTTCAGCACATTCTCTGAGCACTCTGCCAGTTATTTTGTCTGGTCCAGCAGATTTACATGGGTTGATTCTGCGTAGAGTTTTCCTCACATCAGCTGTCATTCGGAAGAGAAACGGTCTTCCTCGCCGCCATGTCGTTCTGCACGTTGACCCAAGCTTAGACGTTGTTCAGCGCATCTGGAAGGGGGTCGTCACCATCACAGACAGGTGATGTCGTCCTGTAGTTTGTGATGGCTTGAATGCCCTGCCACATGCGCACATGTCACCACTGTCCCTGAAGTGTTTGTGAATTCTCTGAGCATGTGCGTGCTTTGCTTCTCTGATGGCCCTTGCTGTTCTTAGGGCCACCTTGTCCCACACTCTGAAGGCGCTTAGTGGGGCTTTGACACCACTGATCATAGCATTCTCCTTCATAGATTAGAAAATGTAGATTGTAAAAAATTTAAGTATGATGTAGGCCATGTTTAACTAGTCATGTGGGTCTGTAGCTGCAGTAACCAGAGGAGCTATACCTGCTCCTTCCGACTCTGCCAGGATCTCACTCTCATCCTCACTCTCCTCTTCTTTTCCTCCAGACTCTAAGATCCTCTCCGGGACTGATGAATTCACGTTTGTGGCTTTCTTTGGGCAGACATCGGTCATAACAATCTAGCTTAGCTAACGTTAATGTAAGGGGGAATTAGTTAAGCATTAGTGGAATGGGGAAAAAACGCAATTTTGAACGTTTTACCTGTGCTATTATATTGGCTCCTATTTAATTCCTGTGAAGTAATAAAGATTTCTCATATAGCTAGCTAGTGGCTATCTCAGACAAAGTCTAGGATAACTGATCAAAGTTAGCAAAAAAGATAAATAGATAAAGAGAAATAACTTTAGTTAGAGAAAGCTAACACTAAAATTTAAGGTTTTATGTTTTTTTCCAGAAAGACAAGAAGTTTGGAGTTAAGCTTAAGCTACAGCATTTAAAATATAATTTTGCCTGATATTAAATTTCTGTTAATTAATTAATTTTCTTAGACATATGATAGACATATTTACATAACTGCCGTTAAATTCAGCTAATGTGCCTAAATTTTAATACAATTTTGCAGTGTATGATGTTAACTAGAGATGGGAAACCCGAACCATTAAATAGATTCAAGTCCTTCTGAATCACTCACTGATCGGATCCGGGATTCTGACCGCACTTTCCTATGGTTCCTCCTCCAGAGGGTGCTCTCCGAATTCTTGGACTCATGACCACACACTGAGTCCCTTGGATCTGACTGTTTCACTACACGCTGTGTGTCTGACGGATCTGCTGAATCCTTCAGTTCAGATGAGTCAGATGAATCATTAGTTGCAATTTTGAGTCTCTTATGTTTCTGACCCTGCAGAAAGTTTACAAAACAACTCAGTAAGCTAATTGTTCTTACGGTAATTAGCGGACAACTACTTATATAGGTATATACTATCATTTGTTGGTATACGCTAAAAACAGATTGATATAATTTTCAGTTTGTATTAATGTATGTTGTTGTTAGCAACAAGATAACTTAGGACTCAACTGATATGAGTAAATGTAGAAAAGGATTTGATATTTGTAAGTCATGTAAAGGACTGGGTTATTTAACCCAGATGAATCCAGATTTGCTCATCTCTAATGCGAACAGCATCTCTAATGCTGTTGATTCTGAGTTAACCCTCATGTTGTGTTCATTTTTGGCTCACACTCAAAATGTTCCCAGTCACTTTCGACCGGGACACTTTCGACACTTCAGCTCTTGTGAACATACAAGTTTTTAACTTGCATTTGCATTGGATGTCCTGCAGACCTTATTTACCTGAGCTCTTACCGCTCATTGTTTTAGGGAAAAAAAACATTATATAGATATTATTTTGACTAAAACAAATACTAAAATTAAACCTAATGTACTATTTATCACAGAGTACCACAATACTGCATATGCAGTTGAATTTGCAGACTTTCACTTCTTGAAATGATTTTTGCTAAGATCAATCTTCCACATCATTTCCAAAACTGGAAATCATTTCCATTTCTTTTCTCTTATCATCCGCAAATTTTTCAGCCAAGATTGTGTGTTTATTAAAAATTAACCATGTTTTATTTTAATGTTACAAGATTACCATGAGGTTCAATAATTTCGAATTACATTTAAAAAGAATAACTAACTAAAATAAAATAAATGTTACTTTTAAATATTTATTATTTATATTCCAAAGCCACAGGGAGCCGCAGCAGAGGGATGAAAGAACCACATGTGGCTCCAGAGCCTTGGGTTGCCGACTCCTGATTTAAGTACTCTTGGCTAAATTCAACACTGAAAACTCTATGCTGAGAAATATTATTACAAAATAATAATTACTGGTAAGGAAGTTAGGTGCTGACCGATGTCGGCGGTTAGCCTCATGTTGGTATTTTTGGAAGGATCAAAGAAGTATGTGACTAGCCTTCCTCCAGGTCTGCCGACAGCGCTGGACAAAGCTCTGGGCAGATGGAACGCCCACCTGTGCCTCTTCTTTTTGAAGGGGGTAGTCCAGTGGCCGAAGACTGGAGGGTGTTGTGGGCACATTCACCTCCACAGGATATGGATTGCACAAGAAATGGGGATATCGGCCGCCATACACTGCAGGGTGGTCTCCAGATATTGGTTAATCTGTTCTGACTGGCCATTGGACTCAGGATGGAAACCATATGAAAGACTGGCTGTGGCCCCAATTAAACTGCAGAAGGCACTCCTAAACTGAGACAAGAATTGGGTCCTCCAGTCAGAGACAATATCTAATGGTATACCAAACACTGGAAGGACATGGTTAATAAGGAGTTCAGTTGTCTATTTTGCTGATGGCAGCTTGGGCAGAGAAATTAATCAGGCAGCCTTAGAGAACTGCTCCACCACTACTAGGATGATGTGGGATGGTGGGAGTCCATTAACCAAGTCCAAAGAAAGGTGTGACTATGGCCTACGGGGAATGGGTATGGGGTGGAGCAGTTCCTGAGGTTACTGATGAAGGATGTGCCTAGCCTATCCTCTCCAGGCTGCACATGGTAAAGGCCCCCACAGATCCCTTAACATCCTCCTTGATGGATGGCCACCAAAACTACCGCTGCTGGTACTCAAGTGAGAAGTTCCTGGGTGGCACATCAGGGGAGACTCATGGCCCCACTGCAAGTCTTGGGCTCGAGAAAAATGAAGGATGTACAGGCTTCTCTCAGGACCACATCCAGGTTCAGGCTCATGAGCTTGGGCTTGGGTGAAACCACCCTCTCTAGTTCCCACTGAAGGAGTGCAAAAGTGAAACTGCATTTAAGATCCTGGAAGGCCCCTGATGCTTCTGGACCCCAGCAAGTCTTGGATCCTCCTCCTTTGGTCAATGCCATCAAGGAAGCCACCACAGAGCTGAAATTATTAACCCAAGAAACTGAGCCTGGTTGGCACGAAACACACATTTCTCTAGCTTCACGTAGAGATGGTTATCAAAAAGTGTCTGGAGGACACTGCTGACATTCTGCTCATGCTCTTCTAGTGAGAAAACATTGAGAAAATGAGGACATTGTCCAGATATACAAAGATAAATAGATTTAGCATAATCTGGAGAACATTATTAATTAGGGCTTGGAATGCAGCAGGGGCATTTGTGAGTCCAAAGGGAATAACCAGATATTCATAGTGGCCTATAGGGGTGTCGAAGTCCATCTTCCATTTGTCACCCTGCCGGTTACGAAAAGATGGTAGGCATTTGCGCAGGTCCAGTTTAGTAAAAATGGAAACTCCTCGAAGTAGCTCAAAAGCCGTTGCCTAGAGTGGAATTGGTGAAGTGACCCTCCCAGGACAGGGTGGCAGGAACAACTAGGATGGCGTTGGTGAAAGGAGCTTTAATTCCCCCATAGCAGTCTTCTTGCAGCTCAGCTGTGCAGGGGGCCCTCATTTCCCAAGACAAGAGGAGTGAAAGTGGCCAGATGACCCACAGTAAAGTCTCCCTCATGCAGCATTCCTTCTCATTAGGGGAGAGTCTGGAGCGGACAAACTGCATTTCCTCTGGGGAATCACACTGTTCAGGGACTTGGGATGCCCTGGAGAGTACACCAACTCATCTTGAATTGACGCCGACAATCCTCCCTGAAAGCAGACCATAAGCGCCTCATCATTCTATCCACTCCCTCGGAATGCCAAACTACGAAGGCCAAGGAGAGTGCTTTGTCTGACAGAAGAGTAGTTATGTAAGCAATATTGGAGTGGTCTGTGGGGAAACTTGAGGGCTGGAACTTATAAGCCTGTCAACTTTTAATCAAATACAATCTCTTCTTTTTCTCTCTCTTTACAGCTGATGACAACACATTCATACCAATCAACAGTCAAATCCACAATGTAAGTTTGGTTGCGAGCCTAGGTATGACCCTACAGAGCAGATGCATCCCACTGTAGGATAGAAGCGCATAGACAAGCTGTCCAATTAAGTGAGTTATGTTTCCTTTACCCATAGAATAAATGTATGGTTGCATTGTGTCTTGTGGGAAAGAGTAAACATATGTATTGAAGCATTGTATTTTGTTAGAAACAGAACACATGTATGGGAGTATCGTGTTGGTGGGAACAGGATGTTGAAGTGTAATTTAATTGTACAAAGCATGCATCTTAGAAGAGACGGGAACTTTTCCTCGCTTTTCCAGAGAAACTGCTCAGCTATATTCTGAAAAGTCTATTGGCCTAACACCCCTGGTGTCCGAAGTGATCTTTGCATCTTTGGTTATTCATCCCTGAACTAGCTACAACACAATCTTCCATTTGAAACTTATCCAGATAATATTACTGATATAGCACTCTTTAATCTCAGAAATTTCCAACATGAGGAATAAACTGTCAGTAAACATTACAGAAAATTGCTTTTATCACCTCCTAACGTCTTACTGTCTGGATGTTCAACAAGGTGCATAAACAACTGCTCTCTGGACCTGTCTGTCTTATCCTGGTACCCTGCTTCTAGTTGAAGATCGCGCCGCATAGAGGGCCATGTGGTCTGCTTGAGATGCATGACTGGGCATGTTTCCACTTTACCATGATGGTCCGGGCCTCGGCTGATACAGACAGCTGCTCTCTGAGGACTTGCAACTACAGTCACTCAGTAGTTCAGTTCAAATATATACTATAGGTAAACAGCATTAACAAAATAGACAGACCAAAAGAATGACTTGAAGTTGCTTTGTTTACTTCGAAAGAAAGTAACTTAATGCATATGAAATCAGTTACTTAAATGATAATTGCTGAATTGCATTTTTTTTTCTTTCCTTTGAGCTCTTCAGAGATGCAATACAAAAGTCACAATACCTTATACAGTACATGACATCTGAACACTAAATGCAAATAAACTCGCATAAAACACTTCAGAACATTAAACTAAACTAACACTTCATTTGAGAGAGTTGAACATCACATTATTTGCTTCTTTGTTTGAACTCCCCAAATCCAGGGGGTTTCAACACAATTAAATCAACTCAACTGCATCTGATCTCACAGGGTTTACAATCGCACATCATCCACATCATCGAGCACCATGCTTTTTCGACCCCCGCAGCGCATGAAAAAGAAAAGAAAAAAGAAAAGCCAGATAGGAAAGGAAGGAAAGAAAAATAGACATAATATTTGTCTTTCCTAGGTGAAATAAAACAAACAGATTGCAGCTCTCAGTGATGTGTGTCGGGTCCCCGCTATGATAGCAATAACATTAACAAATGTTTACAGAACAAGCAGGAACCCAGTAGCTTTCTCTATATCTGTTTTAACAAGTGATAGAAAGTCTAAGGCCATCTCAAGCCGTACAGCTGACCCATCTAATCTCCGGCCTATTATGCATCAAACTAAGATTACCGTGGGGACAAAAAGTAAGGTCATAAAGTTAGCATTTTTAAATTGTCGCTCACTAAAAAATAAATCATTTTTGATCAA
>JAQQZT010000001.1:32073188-32084570 GCA_030068275.1 Clarias platycephalus
GATAAACATATCGCCTCCGTTATTGGATCCAGTTTTTATCAGCTTCGACTACTCGCTAAAATGAAACACTTCCTCACTTAATTTGTAAATCTGTTGATTGTTTTCACTCATATTGATAATTGAACTTTTTTATTACAAGAAAAAAATATTAGTAGTACTTTAATTAATAAATGTGATCTAACAGAGGTAAAGGGCAAATATTAACAATATATTCTTTGTATATTGCTTATAATCAGGGTTCGGTAATGTAAGGGATCCATCACCGTAGGCAAGTTAGAATCCATGAGCAGGGTTTTATTGATTAAGTACACCAGGCAAACAATAACCAAATCCACAACCAAAAGACGAGCTCAATGTCCGGGCAAAGTCAAAAACCAAACAGGCCAGCAATAGCAAACAATCCAAATCAGTAATCCAAAAGCGTGGTCAAGAAACGTTGCAATAAAGATCATACACAGGAGACAAACAAATTAAGGAGCATGCAAGGCTTGGTACACAGATGAACTGATAATACTTTGCACCGTGGGTTACTGGAAGCATGCTTAAGCAAGCAACAAACAGGAAGTGAACCTGTAACCCAGGAAGTGACTAGTACTCTGGCGAGGGCTCCCTCTGGTGGAGGGATGGCTGATTCCAGGACTGAGGGGTTACAGGTAAACATCTGTTGAATATTTTAACATAAAATTGATTGATTGTGCAGCGGGTCCACCAGACCCGGAACACTGGCTGAGTAACAAAACACCACACAAGGGTTAATATGTCCACAGGCAAGTATAGCATGGGGGAATTTCAAGATAATTGTTTGGTGATGTGGCACCTAGACAGTGACTCTTTCCAACGAACAGAAGTCCATAAGAAAACAGTACTTCTTGTAACTGCAACAGTACAAGGGAATATGACAATAATATGTAGCTGCTTGAACCAAACTTCCACTATTTCCACTAAAATTCTGTTACGATGAACAAACAGTACCAGTGGCTAATTTCTTTTGGCTCTGTGGGAAAACACTGTTAATGGGCCACATTACCTACAGTAGCGGTTGGAAAGGGATCTGTGCTAAAGAATGAATGCTTCAAGAGATGTCAATAGTGGATTGGGATATAGAACAACCTATTAAGAGCAACTCAAAAAAATAATTATCGATTAAAGAAGGCTTATCAGTCTGATCCTAATGTGTACATAGACTCAATAGGGCAGCCCAGAGGTATACCCGATGAATTCAAAGCCAGAGATTAGATAAAATCAGGCTATGATTTATTTTATTTTTTTTTATGGATAACCCCCACTAAAAATGCAGAACAGATAAATTATACTATAATCATCAAAGATTTATTAATTACACATATGATGCTTCCTGTTCAGTGATCAATGTTGTACGTACTGTATAGGCCTAATAATACATCACCAGATTGGGATTGGGTTGATCTAAACTTAGGTAAATTGGAAGCTTGGTTAACTAAATTAGGAATAATTATTGGTGTGGTTATATTTATAGTGAGCGGAGAATAGAAGATCCCAATTCCTCAAGTGAGGATAAGGAAGATGAATGAGGAGCCATGCCTTGGGTATAAGTGCTGCAGTATCCTAACCTCTCCCCAGCAGTGGTTCTCTACATCCCGCAAAGTGGTTGTTCTGAAGACGTTTCGACAGGCCAGAATACTACTTCTACTACAACATATAAAAGAGATTTTTAGTTAGTGTGTATGTTCTTATATCATGTTACGTGATTATTGTATACTCTACATGACCGTGATAACCACAGGCAAGCAGGGAACCAATTGCATGCTCTCACTTACACAACACTGTTAGTTAGGGAGGCAAGATCTTTTACTCTTTCCTAGTCAAGAAAGGGGGAGATGTTTGGACTCGATTCTCCACAAGAGAGCAGCTACAGAATTCTGTGAGTGAAAAATTGGGTCAATTTAGGTCATGTATAAAGATAATTAAAAGCACTGGATTGTATAATTGCTTTGTTGAAGAACAAAATGAATGTGAGACTTAATAAGTCTCAACTGGAGGAAATATATAGTAATTTAACCATAAAATATTAATCACAAATTGTGTACCTATAAGGATAATGTTTAATCTGCAAAAATTTGCTTTGTAACTATATTAGTTTTTATCCTTCATTCATAAGTCAAATAGACAGAAGGATGTCCAATAAATGTGCAACTACATTCATTTAGTGTAATTTGTGCTTTGTTATAAAATGCCTATAACTACAACAGAACGAATAAGCACTGGAAGGGGTTTTTGTTTTATTTTTGATAACAGTAGGTTACAAACAGTATGCACGCATATTGTACGTGTTTAGAATCCTTGCAGGCAATTTAAAACAGAAACACATCCTTTATGAAAATGAACTTTACACACCTAAAATGCAAACTAGCTATGTGACATTAAAATATAGTGAAACCATGGATTTGTTCCGGAAGCGTGATTAGGTATATCAAAGCACTCGTATAACAAAGTGAATTTTCCCATAAAAAATTTTAAAAACAAAAACAAAAATTCGTTCCACAGCCCAAAAATTCACACACGTGCATGTGCGCGCACAAACACACACACTAACAGAAAATTCTTTAACCTTTCTAATGACACCCGCGCATCCACACACACGTGGTCACAATGTTATAGTAAACAGTACACGTGCATACTGTTGACTATACAAGTGACGCCGTACGCACACTGAGCATGGGAGACAGAGCATGGGAGACGATTAGCCACAACACATGCACACTGATGTTGACTATACAAGTGACGCACGCGCACTGAGCATGGGAGACAGAGCTTGGGAGACGATTAGCCACAATTCCGCAGCGAGCGAGAGAGAATAACTATTGGCCCAGTTGTGATCACGTGACACTTGGCAGACAAAGCGCATGAGTACTACTCGTTTGTCAAGACCTTACTCGTTTATCAAGTTAAGATTTCTTTTTTAAATTTGTTCATCTTGCAAAACACTCGCAGACCAAGTTACTCACAATCCAGGGTTCCCCTGTATATATGAAGTGACTTTGACTGTCAAAATTTGTCCAGTAATTTTTTTTGTTTGTTTGTTCTTTTAATAGGTTTTCTATTCTATTTTTTATTTTATTTTTTTTACTTCTTTATACGCAGTGGTATTTATCATAAAATATGATCTGATCTTCATCTAAGTCAGGGGAATTGACAAATATAATGTGCATAAAATAATAACCCAAAATTATTTGATCTTTCATGTCTTTATTGAGAACAACCATAAAACTACATTTTATGGTTGTTCTCAAGTTTTAGTGGAAAAAGTAAACTCAAGTAAATCCTTGAGTTAATGAGCTAAAAAAAACTGGAGTCAGGTGTTGGCATACTGTACCTGGAGTCTTTCTAAGAAAATGAGTTTGGAGGTGTGGACTAAAGAGTTGCTTTAAATAATAAAAACCACTTAAACCTTTTAAGTTTGCTCTGCACAAGAAGAATATGCTAATGTGAGCTATGCTTCACCAAAAAGAGATTTCAGAGGATCTATGAAGAAAAAATTGTTGATTTACATAAAGGTAGGAAGAGTTACAAAGTGATTCACGTCTTTCACATTGCCATTATGGGGTATTGTTTGTAGAATTGTGAGGAAAATATTGAATAATTTTAATCCTTTTTAGAATAAAAATGTAATAAAACAAATTGTGGAATGAGTGAAGAGCTGTGAATTATTTCCAGATGCTCAGTACAGTTAAACCTTGGACTGTGAGCATAATTTGTTCCGGAAGTGTGCTTGTATATCAGACCACTTGTACATTAAAGCAAATTTCCCCCAAAAGAAATAATGGATAATCTAATGATTTGTTCCACAACCCAAAAATATTAATATAAAAATAATTAATACAAAATATACACACATACAAACACAAAAAAAAAGGCTTTACACGCACACGTGGTCACAGTGTTATAGTAAACAGTACACGCGCACATTGATATTGACTATACGAGTGATGCACACGCACTAAGACTGAGCATGGGAATCGATTACCCACAATCCGACTTCAAGACCTCGCTTGTTTACTGAGTTAAAATGGATTTCACATCTTGTGCAAAACACTCACAGACCAAGTTACTCGCAGTCCAAGGTTCCACTGTATATCATAACCAGGCGGAAGGGAACAGCCCAGGATTTTTTAGCTAAGATCTACAAACAGGTCTGTGTATATTTTACTTCATAAAAGTAAATACAGTAGTTATTTGAATCTCAGAAGTGTAGCAGTAGTGTACCTTTGAGTGAAAATTGTGCTTGTTTTTTGATAATTTTCTAAAGGAATTTTGATAATTTACTGAAGGAATTGACAAATATAATGTGCCTAAAATAATAACTTAAAATGTTTCATTTTTATTGCGAACAACCATTAAAACCGTCAAAGTGCTATTGGAAAAAGTAAGGCCATGTCCACATGTAGCCGGTGATATTTTTAAAAACAGTGACTTCAGTTTTTAAAATGACTCTGTCCATTCGACCTATGTTTTAAAAATATCTTTGTCCACATGTAAACGCAAAATGCCCTGTTAAGTGCTATGAGGAGCATCCCTAATTAATAGGGGGCCAATCAGAAGCCTAGACAAAACATTAAAGGTTGCACTTTGTAGATGTCCGACGGGTCTCGTCCAAGACTGCCGTCACTGTCTGCGGTGTGTGTCATCGGAGTTTTGTATGTAGCAGCATTGAGCATTGTAGTACCTTCAGGCACCTCTGTTTAACGTATGTAGTGTATGTATGTACACACATGTAAAAAGCCCAGTAAGTAATGTTAACACAGTCACTAGTTTACTGTATGTCCACCATTGCACAAATCTTTTCATAAACAAAGCTGACATCAAATCAAGGAGACTAGCACACAGACAATGACATCATCGGCACACACGGTAACAATTCAACAAGGCTAACTCTTTGTTTCGCCTCTCCACACAACAAAACGGGGTTTTGAAAAATCTTCACTTTGGACTGAGTTTTCCCAAAAGCTCAGTTTTCATCGACCAAAACTACGTTTGCATGTGGACGAAAGGCCAAAACCGCAGATAAAAATCTTTGTTTTTATATACCCAGCTACAGTACGTGCAGACATACCCAGCTACATGTGGACATGGCCTAAATCAATTCTTGAGTTAATGAGCTCAAAAAAGATAACGAGTCAGATGTTAGCATACCTGAAGTCTTGCTAAGAAAATGAGTTCGGAGGTGTGGACTAGAGTTACTTTGCATGATAAAAACCACTAAAACCCTTTGAAGTCGCTCTGCACAATAATAAAGGTGTAAGAATTATTCAAACCTGCATTTCTGTATTATAAAAAAAAAAATCTTAATTGAATCTTAAACAGTGGTCCAAGCAACAGAAGAAGTTTGAATATTAGATCCGTCTTAGTAATTTTTAAAACACATTTTAGCAAACTTGCATCAGCTGTTGTGGGTTTCAAAAATAACAAAGTAATCCTAACAGCAAAAAAAAAAAAACAAAAAAAAAAAATTTAGGGGTTTTTTTTTTTTTCTGACTAGCTAAATATATCTACACGAAATTCTGTTTTAGGCTTATAATTGTGATTAAACGTGATCATTTCGTTTCAAAGGCATTTTGAACTTATTTGTCCATGAATGCTGTATACGTGCATGGACATTTGGCCTGAGTCCTGAGCTGTTGATTTATCTTGTTTGCTACACCATGGATAACCCTGCCTAACCTTGTCTTAATATTTTTTTTATTTGCATTCTGGATTTGTTTGGATTTTCACCTGAGTTTCTGACTTTGCATGTTTGAACCTGATAGAATCTGTGATTCTAACTTTAGTCACTGGTTTGCACTGATGCACTGATTTAGTCACAACAGTTTGCACTGTTCAGGCAGAACACATTTTGTTAAAGAGATTGAGCTAGCCAGTGTAGTAAGTTCTGCAATAGTCAAGAGCCTTCTCTCATGTCTTACTGTCCCTCACTTAAATCTGCAGTGTAAATTCTCCACTCCTGTTGAAAAGTCTAAACTGCTAAATGCTGCTGCATCAATCTCTGGTTCTCCTTATCAGGAGATGGATGTTTAAGTCAGCACCAGCTCGATTTAAAACTCTAATGAGAATACAGACGGATGTGAACACAACTGTTAATTGCAATACATCAGAAAAAAATGCCACTTAATCTTGTACCTATTAATTTTTGCAGATTTTTTTGTATTGTTTATTAACACATCAAAAGTACATGTCATGTAAACAAATTGAGAAAAAAATTCTCAAAAGCCTTTTTGTTAAAGTTTATTGTTGCTACTGGTACTGTAGATGAAATAGTTGCAAAGTTATTACACTTACACATAGTAGGATTTTATTCACATTCCAGGGAATATGGTAAGAGAGAAACCAGTTTATTTAATTTAAACGCAGTTCAAGTATAAATAAAGTAACCCACATATAGAGTAAATATCGAGGTTTGAATACACTGCTTCACTGCATCATGTATGTATCGTCATTGAGGAAGACAGTTTGACTCTGAGGGTGATGTCTGTACAAAGAGAAAAAAAAAAAGTTTGACATTATATTTAGTAGAGGACTGAGGTTCAGAAACTTACCAATAATATTTAAAAGTACAGAAACCTGATTAATTCTACAGGATGTCTCTTACTCACCATCAGTAGCAGAGGAAGTTAAGCTTCTCATTGCAGTCTCTGTTCTCCCAAAGGTGTGTGTTATAGTTGTAAGCTCCACAGCGGTAGGGTGGAGCTGGGCATGAGGGCAGCGAGACCAGGCTTCTCAGTGGCACATTGTTAACAGAGACCCACTGACCATTCACGAAGCGCAGGCCGGTCCACACGCGGACTGTTCGGGTTTGGTCGTTGGTTGCATTTTGAGCCAGCATAAGTTGTGTCAGAGAGACTGGGCTGGCTAGGCCGGTGTAGTAAGTTCTGCAGTAGTCAAGAGCTTCGTCCCATGTCTTACTGTCCTTCACCAAAACAAATCTCCAGGAACAATAGAATGGATAAGCTTGTATACAGTTATAATCATTCCAGCCAGTTGACCACACCACACCACAGCTCTCTACTCCTCTCCAGTTATCAGGTTGGCCAGGTGCCCACTTGAAGTAATTAGGTGGTTCTCCGTCAGACCATTGCCAGATGTCTGATCCAGGTGCAGTTCTGTTTAGCCCGATCCAACCATCTGGCCTTTGTACTGCAGCTGCAGCCTTCACCAGTCTCTGGTTCTCCACGTCAGTAGTGATGGTTGCCAGATCCACATAGTTTTGCCTGCAGTAACTCTGAGCGGAAAACCAATTCATGCTTATATTTATGTAGATATATTCTCTTATCTGACACACAGACATGCCACAAAGGAGGAGAAAAAATACAAAGCATGACTTCATCTCTGCTATGATGTGTCTGAACTCTTTGAAATTCTCTGTTGGCTCTGCTAAAACATCCAGGGGGAATTAATTTACAAGTCATGCAAAACAGAAGCACTAAAGTCCTACATGTTCAGAGTTGAAAGGATCTGTCTACTTGCCATCCAGCAACAGATACCCTCCATCCTGGAGATATATACATAATTTCTGTGGCAGTTACTTATTCAAGGGCCCAACAGTGGCAGCACAGTGGTGTCAGGGATTGATCTGCGGACCTCCTCATAAGTATTCCAACACCTTAGCCACCCCTGGCCCACTGTTTAACACTCACACTCAATTTTATTTCTACAGCAATTAACGCAAAGCAGTTTCACAGAAATATATACCTAATTATCCAGCCAAGAGAAAAAGCCATGAGAGGAACTAGAACCAAAATTAACTCATCTGAGCATTTGGCAGTTCGGGATTTAAAGAAAGCAATTTTTAAAAATGCAAAATAAATAAAGAACAATACAAAATCATTACTAAAATGTAACCTACTTTAGAATAAATATATTTTTGGCATAAAATGAATGTATTATTAATAATAATACTCGCTCATCGATCTTCTATACCGCTTTTATCCTAAATTCAGGGTCAAGGGGGCCTGGAGTCTATCCCAGGAGACTTACGGCACAAGGTGGGGTACACCCTAAACAGGGTGCAAATCCATAGCAGATAATAATAATAATAATAATAATAATAATAATAATAATAATAAATTTGCAAGCAATAATGAGCTGTGCCATCGCCAAACGGGTGCACCACACAACTTTTGTGTCTTTTGAGTATGTTTAGACCTCTAAGAAGCCCCGATCTCTTATGTCACTGAATATGGCATAAGTTTAAGGCATTATCACGGCTGGACGTGTCATAGTGGCACGCCCAGGCGGCGATGGCACAGCTTAAGCACCTTGCCATCGGCAGCTGTATGCAAACCTACCACCTGTGTGCCTTTTGAGAATGTTAGGACCTCCAGAAAGCCTTGGTTACAGAGGTCACTCAATGTGAGCCGGGTGGCGATGGTCATCGTTTGTCATCATGTGTGTAGGTTGTGTTGTGTGTGTGTGTAGGATATGTTCGTGTGGGAGGTATCGTGTGTGTTTTTGCATGTGTAGTGTGTCTGTGTATTATATGTGTGTATAGTGTGTTTGTGTGAATAGTGTTGCGGGAGAAAGAGGCTGCTTTACGACAGCTGTTTACGGAGTGTAGTCCAGTGCAGGAGATGCATTGTGGGTAATGCAGTCCGGTGTGTGTGTCTGAACGCAACTGCGAGATGTAAGCTGGGATATAGAGCCTGAGTTTGCTTAGTTTTCAGTAGTTTTAGTTTGATTTAAGTGCGGGATCCATCTAAAAGTTTTGTACTGACAATGCAGCAAATAAAAGAACAGGCGCATCGACCAGTTTGTCCATCTCATCACTGCACGAGCTGCACAGGCTGTTACGCTGCCGTGAGCAACATTAAAAATAAAGCAGAGGCCTACACACACACACACACAATTGTAATGATTCAAGTATACAATAAAAATAGTTTTAAAAAAAATTAATAAATAAATAAATAAATTGTATGAAGCAAAACATACCCTGCTGAAATGTCTGAAGTCGATGACTCGTGGAAAATTCTGGCATCATGCACAGATCCTGGCCATTTTGCCTCAACATTAGTAATGATGTGGGTTGCCTCACATATTACCTATAGTTAGTGGAAAAAAGTAATGAGTTAAATGATTTTAACGAGGCACAAAATTTAAGACACAAAATTAAGTTGTTACCTGTACATAGATACTATGAATAGGTTTCCTATTAACACAGTCTCCCTCATTTATTGAAGGAGCTTTAATAGGAATTAGGGTGCCATCAATGCACTCAATTACATTTAGAAACCCCTGAAATAGAAAGTCATATATGGAAGTATGTATATGCAGGATGAATACATGTATAGATATAAATAGTATGACTACATATTAAATATGCATCATCAAATTTACTACAAAGGACAAACCTGCCACTCTGTGGAATTCCTCTTTAAGAACACACAGAGGTTTATGGCCAGGGAACTGTACACACGTGTGGAAGAAGTGCCAGACATACAGGTGCCTTTCCCACATGCTCTGCATCGCCCACATTGTACAAAAAATGCCCTGACGCAAAAAAAACGAAGTGCTATGCATAGAATGGTTTCTGACATTTACAATATGCGGTTTAAAGAGATTTTAAGTAAATTAACGATTCCCTTGAAAATGCTCTTTCAAATAATCATTAGGAAATGAAAAGACATCAATACGCGGTCTTATAACTATCTCCCGTATAATCGTATAATCTGTGCCTCCACGTCCACAGGATCATCATCAAAAGGGCTGCCATGCTCAACAACCTTCTGAAACAAACTTACCCTGGAACATAACCTGCTACCGAGCAGGTTATCTTCAGAGAGTAAGTTACTATGGCTACATACATACCCAGAAAGTTATCTCCGTTTTTGGAAGCGAAAGTTGAGGTTATCCACAGTTGAGCTTGTTGGAGCACATGGTACACTGGCACGGCGTGCACACCACACACTGAATGCAAGGCCTCAAATACTTCCAGCACACCACTGATTGGCAGAGCATCATAATAAACTATGAATTAACAGTCCCCCCCCCATCCCCCCCAAATCTTACTCAAACCCTTTTCTTCATTTATTTTTTTACTCTAGACAGAGCATCTGCCATTATATTTTCTGAACCCTTCTCGTGCTCAATCTTCAGGTGGTAACGAACAAAGACAACACAACACACACAAACATACGTGGAACGTAACAGTGTTTCAGGCAATCTCAAACAGAATGATGAAACTGCTGAATGTTCTTGTAAGATGTTGGGCAGAGAAGACACTGAATGTTCCAGAACTGGTGAACTGTGAAAGTCGAATATTGACCCAGTAACCAGTTGATGGTTTGCACCTACTGATGCAACATTTTCCGTATCAATCGGCAATCTGGTATGGTCAGTCAGGGGTGTTGAGGCGGCTGGTGGAAAGCCAAAACCGACATCGTCCAAGCGTCCAAAGGTTGATGTGGAATGGTCTCCAGCAGTGTCGTGGGTTAGAGTCCAATTTGCAGACGACCGTTGAGTTGGCATCAATAGAGGAACATTGACTGGACTGTCTGTGGATCTACTGTTGACGGATGTGACGTTATCTTCTCCTTAACAGCCGATAACTGCTCCTTTGATCAGCTGGTTACAGCGGGGCACCGACTGTTGATCAGTGTAGCCTGTAAAAGCCAACATAAAAAGTACCTTCATAGCACCTTTAGCACACCACTCACATGTACAGATTGTTTAATGGCGTTGCAAGAAAAATACATACCGTTTTCTTTTTTAAGAGCCGGGTGTTCACAGTTTTTCTTGTGCTTTGAGGCGACTTGTTCTCTTTTCCAGAACGCTGTACAGACAGTAAAGAGTTAGGACACGTCGGAATGTCAAATAAAGTCTATATATTATTAAAAGGCTTTCTTACACTTAGTTTTTTGCCCGCGCAAACAGCAACATTCTTCGTGGAATAAAACATATTTTCCTCCATGTCTGTTGCTACTAATATCTGTAAGAACTGCAAACGCCTACAATAAAATGTTGGATTTTAATTAAAATGCCACAAATGTTTTTTACCGCATGGGTGAACATGAACAAATTATAGCATAAACACGAGAACACGAGGATTTAATAGATTAATTCAAAACGAATATATACTGTATATTTCTTATGGGAATTCTTCAATTTGGTTTACAAGTGTTTTGGAATACGAGCCCACTCCCGGAACGAATTATGCTCATATACAATCTGAATGTCAGAATGGGAAAGAAAGGTGATTTAAGCAATTTTGAGCATGGCATGGTTGTTGGTGCCAGACGGGCCGTTCTGAGTATTTCACAATCTGCTCAGTTACTGGGATTTTCAATTCAATTCAATTTTATTTATATAGCGCTTTTAACAATGGTCATTGTCTCAAAGCAGCTTCACAAAAATGAA
>JAQQZT010000001.1:32126514-32137345 GCA_030068275.1 Clarias platycephalus
TTTAAAATACAAAAACAAAGAAAAGTAGGTCGGAGCGGTCGTGACGGCAGCCGACCTCACCGGCGCCATCTTGAATGATGGTGCCTGGAGATGCCTGGAGTGTTTTCTTTGCGTTCCTGCTTTCTGCCTTCCCCTCATACTTGCTCCATTGAGATGCAATCATGATCAAAATTCAGCCAAGAAGTGGTCTTTGATGGATGCAATGTAAAGGCACCATGGGATTTTTCTATTTTGTTTTACAAGGAATCATGCTAGGAAGAATGGGACCCAATGGCAAAGCGATGGTCAACTTCTGCCAGAGTTTAAACGAAGCGGTGCTGAAGATCGTAGCCATAGTTATCTGGTATGTCATACCATGAATAATATAATCTCATGATACATTTATTATATCATATCATTCAGGCACCAAGTGATTTTTCTTCTCCATCAGTAGAGCCGTTACTGCACTATTTTGCAGGTATTTCCCATTTGGGATCGTCTTCCTGGTGGCTGGCAAGATCTTGGAGATGGACGACCCTTCTGCAATGGGGAAGAAATTGGGTTTCTATGCCATCACCGTGGTTACCGGGCTGATCGTCCATGGTCTCTTCATCCTGCCCGCCATGTACTTCTTCATCACAAAAAAGAGCCCAATCGTTTACATCCGAGGCATTCTTCAGGCTCTGCTCATCTCACTGGCTACATCATCCAGGTGAAAACATGATAGTTTGTCCTTTATCATGATAAGTCGTCTATTATTAGGGTCTTTATACCTCCTGTCTGGTTTATTCCACTGTTCCTATTGACTAGCTCCAATTCAAGTGATGTTTAGTCACCTGCTGTTGCAATTAAGTCCACATTTCTACAATATTCCGGTCCAGTGATTGTGCTTGGCAGTGTTCTATCAGACTCACTCAACAAGTCGCCAACAGATGTGCATCCATTCTAGAATGTTGTTGTGTCAATTAGATCCTGTTCCAGCCCATTATATATTCTATATACTGTACAGATTGCTATAAAGCTTCTTCAACTGTCTGTTGAAAGCCTTAAATGAATTGAATTTAAGTGAATAATTGAATCTTTCTCCTGATGATCTTCACCTTAGTTCTGCCACACTTCCCATCACCTTCAAGTGCCTCCTGGAGAACAACCATATTGACCGGCGCGTCATCCGCTTTGTCTTACCCGTTGGAGCCACCATCAACATGGACGGCACTGCACTCTACGAAGCCGTTGCAGCGATATTCATTGCTCAGGTCAACAATTATGAGCTGGACTTTGGTCAGATCATCACAATCAGGTATGGCAAGTAAAAAAAAATTTTTTTTTTACCAGAACACTGCATAATAATATCACTAACACAGGTTTTGATCTTCCAGCATCACAGCCACAGCAGCCAGTATTGGTGCAGCGGGGATTCCTCAGGCTGGCTTGGTAACGATGGTGATTGTGTTGACCTCAGTGGGACTTCCTACTGATGACATCACGTTAATCATTGCGGTCGATTGGGCCCTGTAAGTCCATACTCACAATATTCAATGGTGCATTTCATGTATAAACTAAGAATGTGGGTTCACAGGAAAATATATTTATGGACTTTTCAGGGACCGTTTCAGGACAATGGTGAACGTGATGGGAGACGCACTGGCCACAGGAATCATGGCACATATATGCAGGAAAGACTTTATGATGGATGGTGAAGAGGTAAACATCTCACTTAGTTAATTTTATGAAGCTTAGTAATCATCTTGTTGTGCTACCACTGTATGAGATTAATCTGTTTTGAAGTGCCATGGGAAAATCTTTGATTGGAAAAAATGATTGGATGTTGTTGTTAGTCTTTCAACTGCTCCCATTGAAGGGTCGCCACAGCGGACAAACCAAACAACAGTTTTGCCCAGGATTTGCTGGGATTCGAACCCAGGCCATCCGCATGGAAAACAAGAAACTTACCACTGGGCCACCAATGTCCTGTTGGATAAGAAATACCAATGTGATGAAAGGAAACAAGTTTGAGGATATTTGGTCACATTTTTTATCTTCCTGATTTGTAACAAAAAATGAGACAATAACGTGACATGACAGTTTCACCACTGCATCATGTGTTTTCATAACGTTGTAGTACGACTATTAAGATTTCTTGAAAACTCGCGAGTGCTACACTCATGATCTTCATTTATGTATCGTATTGCAGATTCCTCTGATCTATGAAACCAAGCCCATGGTAAGCATCCAGCAGACAGCATCCTATCAGAGCAACGGCTGCTTCCAGCCTCTTCTGGCACACCACGGGAAGCCTGAACGTCTACCTACAGATGTGGCTCATCTCATACAACTCGAAGAAGGGATCAGGTCAGAGAGGAAGTACAAAAAGACCACACACCACATCAAGAGGAGAGACCAGGACCGAACTAGAGATCAAGATCACTGCGCTATAGACATGAGTGGCCTGGAAACCAAAGTCTAGACTCGTTCAGTTCTTGTGGTCGTGAGAGGAATGCCAAGGATTACTTGCTAGTCGTCTGATCCTGTTTTGCTATTGACATCTAGAAGAGGTTTGAATGCATGTGACTATAAATGCTATGGACCATATAATGTACAGCAGTTTTGAAAGGAAAATGAAATGACCCGGTCCAATCTCTGGAACTTTCTAATACATGGCACACGTCAGGAGTTATAGCTCATTGCAGCACCCCATCTGGTCAACATGGATACGGCTACGGATGGATCATACATATAGTGTTTCATACACTTTTTTTTTTTTTTTATGACATTTGCTCTGAAGGTGTGCATTAGTGATGAGAGAGACAATTTCACTTTAAACCAATTTGAAAAAATTCCGAAGGACCTTGAAAGTGCTACATCACAAGCAAAGCACATACAGTACAATATTTAACAGAGAAATTACTTAAGGTTTTTTTTACTTGTTTTATTTATTGTAAGCCCACTTTTTTTCTTTCAAGCAGAAACTGGTTGGAAGTGTTTTTCTACCATGTACTTTTTTCTTTTTTATAACTTTTTCAGAAGGTAGTGATTTATTCTGTATGACAAGCAGCAGTTTGGACCTTAATGCAACTTCGGTTTTATATGAATGCGGAAATTGTAATGTTATTAGACGCGTATGGTTGACATTCCGCGCACATCAACGGTGTGAAATTTTTCATAACGGTTAACTTTCCCACAAACACCCAAGATGCGGCATTTTTGTCATTCACCTCGTATCCTAATCGTATGAAAAGAAACATGATTTCATCAAAAACAGCAGACTGGCGAGAGACAAGAACAGATGGTGAGGGAGGAAGGGGGGGGGGAATGCATCCTCTTAACACTGACTCAGATCATGATGATTGAATGGTGGGCAAATAAATTACCACACAATAATCCATCTAAAATCTTGGTATTAAACTTGCACCAAACTGAGGTCTGATGTAAAGGGCAGTGACATAACTTATAAAACTGGATAAAACATAACTGGATAAAGCCTAATATTCTGTAATTCTTAACTTCGGATTTTGTTAAAAAGTTAAAAAATTGCAACAGGCCGAAAAAAAATCCCTGAATCTCCTGTGGCTGGCAAAGTAACCCATTAGCTAGCTAGCATTTAATCACCTTTCGTGAATATATGACAATTCGCTCCAATCATAGGGTTATATTAATGTTATTTCTTTTTCCAATGCAGATGTATCGCATTAACACTAAATGTCCTATTCAAATCTTACATTCAAATTTTCACATAAAGGACAAGCTTTGTTACAATGTATCTTTATTTTAAAAATTAGCTTTTTATAATCTGCATATAAAATTAACAGTACAACAAAGAGGCAATAACAATCAAATGGGGTATTATTCATATTATGATTATGATCAATCCTTCCTAAAGATCTCTAGAGATGAAATATTATCATTATGATCATTATCTGTATAAGAGGCACATTATGTGGTGTAGTGTAAGTCCATCATGTAATAAACAAATGTGAGTTAACCATTTGTTTATTAAGCTAGCATTTGGAGACTAATTTAAAAGACTTAAAGTTGTTATAATCTGTTGAAACTATGACCTTAGTCTCAGCTCGACCTGTGCATCATTCTCAGTGACTTCAGGACTTTATATCTTATATTGTTGCAAAAGTTAGATATATCTTAATTTGAAATGCCGGCTGTAATACGTCTTGAGGTTTGAGATTATATATATATTGTAGATTGTGGCCACGGATTTTAGCCGGAATTCTTCACAGTTTGGCTTTGCCTGGAGTCAGCTGGAGGTTCTGTAGCTTCATCGCCATTCCCATGTTCCCAGTAATCTTTAGTTTTCCTTGGAAAAAGGCCTTTGGATAAAATGAGACGGATAAAAGTTTAAGGTCATGCGTGCGTGGGTATGAAAATCACACAATAGCAACAATATACAGTATTAATCAAGTAGGATGGAAATAGTAGCATACAAGACATGGCAGAATAAATAAACACTAGTAACTGCCCCCTAAACCGAATAACTGGTTGCGCCAACCTTGGCTGCAACAACTGTGATAACCGAGTCTTTCACATCGCTTTTTTTTTTTTTATCATGAAGGGGTTAATACTTTTTCACAGCACTGTATATTACTATTATTATAACTGTGCTTGGAAATCATTCCTCACATCGTTACACGCCTAAACACCAGACGGCCACCAGCGTACTCTCTTGAGTTGTATCAGTGTCGCTTCCACATGTGTACAAGTATTCCTTATAAAATGACCAGTTAGTGCATGTCATTTTAGTAATCAATTGTTTTTTTGTGTTTCATAAAAAAATTAAAAATAAATAATAAAAATAATTAGACTTTAACTTACCATATCAACTTTACTCGATCAGACTCAGGTAGTGGGCGTGGCTAAAAGTTTTTTCTTTTGTTTTTATTAAAAGCGAATGTGTGCTGATTTTGGTAAGCGGTTTCCACAGCTACAAATGTTAATCGCATCACCTGCGTTAGTTACGTTGTCTACGTAGTGTAGTGTAGCGTAGTGTAAAATTTGCTTTAAAAAAACCTGACTAGATTAAACTCACAGTTTGTGGATTCAAGCCGCCGGTCATCAAGTCAAGGAGATCGGCGTCAGACATTGCAATCGTACAGTCTGATTTTATTCCTGAGGAAAAGAAACAACACAGATGTGTCAGGTGGCTGACGTGCACATTCACATATCCATCATCGCGCCAGCAGCCAATCATTAGCATCGTGCCGCCCCCTAATGGCGTGTGAGAATCAGGTGAAGAAAGGAGAGGGAGCGTGTGAGAGCACCTCAGTAACCTGGCGCACGTTCTTGATTTTGAGATTTGTTTGAGCGAGGTCGATCCTTGTAAAAGTTTAAACAGTTACCGAAATGTTTGTGTCTGCAGTTCTAGTTCTTAAGAAGAGAAAAAGAAATTCTGAATCTGCCAGTGCATCTCCGATTAGATGTCAAGATGTCAGCCTGTACGCTTGGGACTGATTTGAAATTCATAAATGTCTTTCTTTTTTAAAAAACTAAATAAATAAAAATTCTTGTAGGAGTGTACTCCATACAAATGTGCTGTTTAAAAATGCAAACCAAAGCCAATTAGGGTTTAATCAGCTGGCAGAGTTCACCCACTGCGTCTCTGTAACTGAGAATCCCGGCCTTGTATGGGGAGAAAATTAAGCTCTGGTGTCACAATGCCCTCGAAATGAGCCAAAAGACACTAAACACCATCTGCTTCCGCTAGCACAAAGATCCCTGGAATATATATGAATTTTTTTTTTTTTTTTTAAAGCTGACAGACCTGCGTTGTTGCTCACTGATCCTTTCCCGTTCTTCACATCCACCACCCACAGAGCTTCTTTCCCATCCGGCCCGTCCTTCACTTTAAAAGCAAAAATGGCACCGACTTTTTTGACGTATGCTTCTCCTTCCTGCATGGAGAGAAAAAAAAATAAATAAATAAAAAAAAATAAAAACACACACACACACACACACACACACACACACATACATATGAGAAAATAATTTAACTTCTCAGAATTGTAAAGTAAAATGTGATCCAGCGGTCTCCTTCTTACCTCCTGCAGTTTCTTCTCGATTTCTTTAAACACTGAATGAGATTTGAAAGCCTCCAGTCCTGCGGCAGCGCCGGTGAGAACTGCGCCGATCCGAGACCTGAGGGGGAAAACAATTAACACACAAAATAACGTTGCAGAGTGTAAACTGGGGGGTTTCGGACAAAGTCCAAAGTCATGGAGGTGCAGTATGACTGTATTAAGTGCGAGTATGAGTGTCAGAGTGCACCACAACGTCCACCACAAGGCTTTCACAATAAGGCAAATCAAGCAAATAATTTTGCTTTATCGATTTCTCTTTCTATTTTAGTTCCAGGTTGGGTTGTAACACTATCAGGTGAGGAAAAAGTCCAGAGAGCATGTGCTACTCTGAGTGGATTTTGTGTCACCCGAATCGTACGCAGATGAGCCGAGTTACCGACACACTTACCTACGCTTCTAAAATAAACATTAAAGAGCAGCGAGCGCGTGATTTCTCACCTTGCTTCTATAGGGAATCCCATTCTGTACAGCGTGACGACTACGGCTCCACCGAGGCCAATGTTGTGCTGCAAGGCGACCTTCGCCCTCGGGACCTGCCTTTTCCCCGCCTCGCCTCTTAACTGCCAGCACAGCTCTGCACACTGGGCCAGACCTGAGCAACCAAACACAACACAGACTGAACCCTAATCTATCTGCGACAAATCAAGGGCATGCTTCAATGACACGACACGACACATCACAGACCAGAGCAATTGATCACAGCGCAAAGTGGCTATCGAGAACATGCTGACTCATCAAAAAAAAAAAAAAAAAAAAAAAGTATGGGTAAGGGTAGCTCAGTGGACTATTTATTGTAAAGTCCTAAATTCAAAACCCATCACTATCAAATTGCCACGTAGTGTTGGACTCTTGAGCAAGGCCCTTAACCCCCACCTGCCAAGGTGTATAATGGCGTTTGCCAAATGGTGTAAACATAAATGTAAGCATTACTACATGCTCCATAACCTCACACACAGAGTAAAGAAATAAAATCCTGCAGAGTTTATTCCACCCACGTTTAAACACCCTGAGGGGTAAAAAAAAAAAAAAAAAAAATAGGTCAAAGTGCTAAAGTCATTTAACGGAAGAGATCGCCTGAGCCAGACCAAAGTACTCTGTACACAGAACACGATGGGTAAATTCAAACAAACGTACCTGTTAGAATAAGCTTCTTCATGTGTTCAAGGAGTTTCTTTAAACAGATCTGGCACTAAAGTCCTAAAAACCTTTCTGGTTATTATTAATTTTTCTTCAAAATTTAAAAATACTGTTAAGAATGTATTTTTTTAAAAATAAAATGTATTTAAAAACAAGTATGCAGAAAATTAAGCATTTAAAAAAAACTAATTCATAATTGCAAAACAAAGAGACACTTTTGCCTAATTTTATACCTTCCTGATTTGTTGGATTTTGAAATTAAGCATTTAGTTTTTTAAAATCCTAATCCTAATTTGGGAAAATCCTCAACAAAACAGACTTCACAGTCCAATACCGTGAAAAAAGCTCAGAGACAAAACGGCATCCAGGATTCTCCTCATAATTTAAAGGTGCAGTTTAAACACTTACAACATTTCACTGGAAAATTCTTTTAGGCACAGTTTTTGGGGAAAGGGGACATATTTAAGTGGACTGGTATGCTTTATATCGTTTATTCATGTCAAAGGCTTATAAGGCTCACTTTGTCTGACTTAAGAACAAATCTGACTTAAGAACGTGTTCCCGGAACGAAACTCGTTCGTAAGTCAGGGACTAAATGTATATAAACGGATTCTGAAGAACCGTGCTGTTAGGACTGTTGTACGTCCAGGTGTCTGTGACGCTGCAGCAGGTATGTGTCTGTAACTTGCGCCAGTTATCACTTATTATGGGGTTGCATTTTAGCACAGTACATCACATCACACCACTTAATTTCCTCCTTGTATGCAGGGCGTATCCCTCTGTAGTGAAGCCGCACCTGTAGCTCCAAGTGGGTGTCCCTTCGATATGAGCCCTCCGCTCGGGTTAATCACCCACTTGCCCCCATACGTGTTGTCTCCTCGGTCAATCAGCTCTCCGGCCCTACCTGTGAGCAAACAAAAAAAAGCGACATTGGAAAATTTCAATCCATAAGCTTTTTTGTTTAGTTTTTTTTTTTTCCCTGGTAGTAATAAGCTAAGATCACTTATATATAGGGAAGGAAGGATTTTCAGCCATGTCGCTGATGCTTTTTCTCCAAAGCTCATGAACACAAGGAACGCAAAGAGCACTTTGTTAAGATTCACAATATAGCAAAGCTTGCTGGGTAAAACAAAATATAGTGTCCTGGATACACTATGTAGTAATAATGACAGATATTTGGAGTAACCTACACTACATTATATGGCTTTGGTTAAACTTAAAATTTGACGTCTTAAAGTCCAGCAAAAACAAAAATCCAGACTTTTACCTTCAGGACAAAGGCCGAGCGCTTCGTACGTGATGAGCTCATTGGCCGAGAAACAGTCATGCAACTCGATGACATCGATGTCCGCCGGTTTCAGTCCGGCCGACTCGAAGCACTTTGTGGCAGCGAGGCGAGTCATGTCGTAGCCAACCTAAAAAAGGAGTGGCAAAGAAAGCTAGCTGTCAGATGTGTACGTGTGTGTGTGAGATACTTCTTTTTATATTTTTTTTAAAGGGGAAAAAAATGCAACTTGATGTACATCAATGTAACAATGATGCTATAAGTATAAACAATTAAAATTTTTATGAAAGTCTCTTTTTTCATATGATATCCATATACCAAACTGCCATTTGTCTTGTAAATAGTACATTATTTCAGGTTGAAGCCCACGTACATGTCTGTCTGTCTTTCTGGACAGCACAACTCTTTGTCCAACTTATTAATACAAAGAAATCACATTCTGTAAGGTTAAGTATCTTACGCCTTGTTTACACTAAGTTGTACTTATAAATATACAAATACACTAAAATACACTCCCTGTTCGGTAATCAGAGAGTGAATCACAGATGAGAAATGGAAAATGTAGACGGGGTATAGATCCAGCACGTTAAAATTCACTTATACCACTTCAGCGCTGTTATTTCAGCCAAAGTGAAAATATGAACTAATCCCAGTAAAAATATTCAGTTTAGCTTTTCGAATTAATATCTATTGGTGGAGGTGTTTGTTTACATTGAGCAAGTAGCGCATTAGTAGATTATTTTAAAGTAGATTATCAAATTCGACACATAACTTTTCATAACGTCGCTTTTACTCATGTTGATTTCACTTATGGTGCAGGTTAAACTTCAGGCTGATATCTATGTACTGCAAAAGTTTCAATAAATTCTGTTGAGCAGTCGATTTGAGACGCGTTCACAGTTTGGCGCAGGCGCAGTTCGCTGATAAAACTTGGGGTTTATAATCTGGCACAAAACTGCTCATAACTTCACTTCTACTCAAAATTTTGTTTAAACTTATAGCACAAGGTTCAGTTTTTTATAGTGTATGTCCGATTTATTTTGGGAGTAAGTTTTGATGTGCTGCTGTCTGCACTGATGTGCTGCATTGAGGATTCTGCCGGCTTGTATACATTACGGCCTTTTCTGTGTCTTCCACATATTCTGTAAGTACACAGTAAACTATCGCATTAGAGACTGGTTTCTGCTCCTCCAATGTATGAAACGCAAAGATATCATTGAAAGAGCGAGTTCTGACCAACGTACAGACAAAACGCTTTATTTATATAGATCTTTTAGAAAAGACAAATACATCATTTTCCGACATAATCCCCTTTGCTGTTCAATACACTTTGTCCGTCAGTCAATACTTTGTTCGCATTGCCTCATTAAAAATGTTGTAGGCTGAGCTGTGAGCCACGAATGCACTGCTGTGCTAACTTCTTCATCGGAAGTGAATCTTCGTCCTCGTAGGGCTGCTTTCAGGGGATCAAACAGGGATGAAAGTCTGATTTAGGTCATGTTCACATGTATCTCTGTATTTTTTAAAGATGATTGTTGAACCTTTTTCCTGATAATGTTCCAATACTTCTGGCCCTTGAGAATCACAGAAAACCGTAAGTGTTGTTGAATTTTCTAGCTGACGGTCGACTTTTGAACTTTTTCTCAGTCGGTGATTGAGTATGTTTTGCGTTCCAGACTCTGCCGTTTACTCTCAGGCTCGTAGTGATGAATCTGTGTCTCGTCAGCAGTAACGATTCTCTTTAAAAAACTTTCATCTTCATCCCAGGTGATTCACTCCCCAGTCAAATCCATGTGATTTCCCTGGACAACAATCAGATCACTACTCCAGTCACTACCCACCATCTTGAGGTAACTCTGGACAATAAATTTTTCCTTAGCCTCTCTCATTCCTGTCGATATCTTCTTTACGACATCAGAATCCGCCCATTTCTTTCTTCCCAGGCTACTTAGGTGCTGGTTCAGTCGCTTGTTATTTCAAGGCTGGAATACTGCAACTCGCTCCTGGCAGGTCTGCCTCTGTCCACCATTCGTCCTTAGCATCCGATCCAGAATGGAGCTGCACGGCTCGTTTTTAACCTTCCCAAGTTCTCCAACCCCACCCCACTTCTCCACACCCTGCACTGGCTTCCGGTAGCTTTCTGGCATTGTCATTCCCTTGCAGGATATTGGTCAGACATTTTTCCTTGGCTTTCCAAATCCTCATCCAGAATTTGCAATTTTTGGCTGTTCAGAATCCACGCTGCATATTACCTAAAGCCTTACAGCAGTGGTTCTCAACCTTTTTTTGCAGTGGGCCGCACTATGTCCAAGTTCAAGTCTAACGGGCCGCATATTATTTA
>JAQQZT010000001.1:32145037-32159295 GCA_030068275.1 Clarias platycephalus
CCTTTAACCGAGTCGAAGATTCACGTGAGGAATCGACTCTGCACAGTGAATTATTGATTCGGTTGAAGTTAATAGGAATTAAATCTTTAAAGAAACAAAAAAAAAAGATAGATTTATTCATCATGTCACATATAATCAGTTCTATAGATTCTGTGCCTCAAATTTATATTTTGTAAAATAATAATAATAATAATTAAGCCTACTAATGTTTGTTAAAGGAACCCTCTATGAATCAAATTAAACATGTTAATGGTGAAACATTTGTGGTGTGTTTAGTGATTCCTCTGCTAATTTGCTAGTTAGTCCTGAAGTTTAGCTATTAAATTCTGTGAGAAGGTAGTTTGTGTGTGTCACCCTGATGTCACACTATTATTGCTAACACGGTTCAAATTATGGGGGGGGTTGTTGAATCACCTCAGACCTAAGTGATACAAGATGGTATCAAAAGGTTTTGAGATTAGCTGTTTTTTTTGCAGTACATCCTCCCTCAGATGCCTTAAAACCTGGCTGTAGAATTCGTTATTGATGGTCTGGCCTCCATGCACGCTGTCGAAAAAGTTGATGAGCACGCACATGGTCGAGCTGCGGACCTGCCTCGCCTTTTTCAGTCGTGGAGATGATGGGCTTTTCCTCATTAGAGACTGTCGGTTCTTCTCAGGGTCGTACCCGTACACCCAGGTTCTGTAACAATCCCCGACATGGAGGATGAGTCATCCTCCACCCGCTGACGGAAGTTCTTGGCAGACCTGGACACAATGTTCCTTCTGCTCCTGGGTCAGCAGCCTCGAAACTTTCTGATATCGCCACATAATAGTCAGGTTTAACTGTTAGCTCCTAAAGACACTTGAGCAAGGTATTGTCACATTAATGAGAAATTCAGTGTAGAATCTGGAAGTTGAGTCATGTTAATTGGACTTCTGCCTCGTTTTACTACACATCCAAGTATCTTCATGAGTCTAAGAGAAGTCGATAAGCTCCTCATAAATGTTCAGGATTTTTAATCATGTTTCTACGATATTGATGGTGAATGATTTGTATAACGAATCAAACTGTTCTCGTTCCATGTTGTTGTCACTCATGAAAAAGACACGACTCCCCCATGAGAAGCTTTATATCTAGTTTTGACACTCTTGCTCTAAACGCTCATACAGTAAAATATTGTCCTTTATTCAGATGAAACCAAAACAAACCAAAAAGCAATTCTTTCATAACTTTATTTACGTAAGTACGAATCTTCACCTCTTGAGGCACTGGTCATCTTTGATGTAGTGAATTGTTTCTGCCTCTATTCCCAAACACGTTCATTTACAAATCCAACAATGATGACGATGAAAGCATTTTTGTTGTTGTTGAATTTTATGACTGTTCTTTGTACAAGGTGCCTTTTTCCTTGTATGGGATCTCCAGCCCCAATGTCTCAACACTTGATAAACTGATGCGTGACTTCGTAGATGCCCACCGACTCGCCAGCCTTCTCGTCGTAGTCCGTCCAGTCCTAAAACAGGACAATGTATTATTTACTCACGGCCTACTGGATGTTCTCAATGTGTGCAAAGTATAAACGAGAACTAACTTTCTCCAGAAGGTTGACTTCAGGAAACTGTGTGGTCGTCTCTGCACCCTTAGCGGCAAATCCAGCCTAAGAAGAGGAAAAAAAGTAACAGCATGGAGGTTAGTCCTGATCTGGAGTGCGAAAGGAGGAAATCAAGTTGTAAAGAGAAACTTCATTCTCGCCTGTGGTTGGAAGTCGACCGGCTCAAGGCCTCGACACTCGAACTGCACCATTGTCTTGAACCTCTCGCTGTCATCCGCCTTAAAGAAAACTCACGTTAGAGGCAGCTGTGGATAATATCTGACTTCTTCAACTCTTGACTTATCATCAATAAGCTATTATAAATTTTTAATTATTTAATAACTACAGCAACATTTTGCATTTTTCTTCATTCCTGAACCTCAGTCGGGTATTATCTTTATTGAAATTCTCAAATGTCTGCATCCCTGTTAAGGTTTATTATGGGAGTTCATGAAAAGCCTAAACAACGTCAAATCTCAATAGATTTGAGCCAATTAGTTAATTTAGGTCTTAAAGAATATTTTGTGTTTATGGATTTTATGATCACAATGTACAGGAAAAAAAACTGTAGGACTTTAAAGAAATTACTAGAATAAAATGTAATAAAATATCAACAGTTTCAAATATACTTCTAAAAGTGTTTTGTCATGTCCACCTGTGGATGTGCTCTCTCTCTTTATGCACTCAACCGTAGGCACAGGAGTGCAAAAATCCCGTCCCACAAACTGGAAAAAGTCCAAATTTTCTGGGTCTTAAACATAGACGTATAGATACCGAAGTGCGTTACGTTACATGCAGTCGAAGATTGTGCTTCAACTTACGTTATACGGTGTGATCGTGTCCTTTAGAATATCTGCAAGAGAAAGTGGTTACGTACATGTCACTGCGTGATGAAGAAAAAAATGCCTTAAAAAACAAATAAATAACTCCACCAGTTGTATCTAGTCAAGTCAAAAGTGTGTTTGTGTGCGTGAAATTCACTACATCCGAGTTCTTCTTATTCTACTTTGTTATTTATCGTTGGTTGGAATCCAGTAAGTCACTTTACCACCAACTGTAGCTCTCACGCTCTCTCATCTTCCCGACCACTTAAAGCTGATTGTCATCTAATGCATCCTTCCCCGATCTTGTCTTGTCCTGATTATGTCTCGAACTCTTCATGTGCTCCTACACACTCTGTCTTCTCTTCAACTTCCCTCTCAGTACCACTCTGTGCCTTTAATTGGAGTTGCATCACTGCCGCCTTAGATCTCACTCTCTCCTCAGCTTCCGTCCTTTAAAAATGACTTTCCACTTCAGTCTTTCTATATATAAAAAAAGAAACATTAAATGCTTCCTACCCTGATCAGCGACTCCCCATTCTAAAACACTTTAAACATTGCCTTTTACTCTCCCTAGTTTTTGAAGCTGCGACACCATATCTGCCTCTCCTGCATATATTTCCTGCTCGACAGTCTCACTTTCATCGCATTCCTCAGAGTCCCCTCTGCTACTGATGTCATGTCCCACTCTTACTCTGCTAATGAATACTTTTTTATTTATTTTTTATTTGCCTTCCAGCACTCAGTTGACCTGCGGACCTGCCTCGCCTTTCTCAGTCGTGGAGATGACGCGCTCTTCAACTGTGAAGACTGTTGTTTCGTCTCAGGGTCGTACCCGTACACCCAAGTTTCGTCACCGGTAATGATCCTCGACGTGAAGGACGGGTTATCCACAGAGTGCTGACGGAGTTTGTGGCAGACTTTGACGCGATGTTCCTTCTGCTTCGGATCAGCAGTCTGGGGACGAACTCGGCAGCAACACGACGCACATTCAAATCACACGTGAGGATCGCCTGGACTGTTCCATAGGACACATCGACAATGGCAGCAACGTTGTGGATTGTTCTCCGACGATCATCATGGACAAGTTGCCGTACGTTTTTTTAACATTTCCGAGGGTTGAACTCATTAAAGGTCTTCCTGATGTCTCGTCATCTTCCAGTGATGTTTTTCCATTCTTGAAGCACGCGTTCCACTTAAAAACCTGTCACTGCAGTAAACCTGCAGAATCACGTCAGACATCTCCGTGGCAGATTTGTTCAGTTTCACATTCATTCTTTGCTCTAACTTGATCTCCATGATAGAATGGAAAAATACCACCAGTTGCACAGGTCCTGTTGTACACAGGACGATGTCTTTTGGCATGCTGACTTATAAAAGTCAGGGCTCCCTGTGATTGTAGGCGTTACGCCTTCTGCTGCCATCTATGTGCCATTGTATGTGTTGCAAAACTAGTCTCGAAACAATACATATAAGTGATGGGAAGTTTGAATCATTTTAGTGACTCGGTTCTTTGAATCTCGTTCATCAAAATGAAGCTCATTTTGTTCTTTTTATCAGAAATAAAATAAAATGTTGCATGTTCAATAAACAGACCCACAACACGTCTACATACACAGATTTTGGCTATAGTTTCAGTAATGAAAATATTATAGTGCAGCTAAGGAGATATTATAATAAACAGAATGAGCAGCTCACCTCTCATATCTTCTGGTCCGAGTCGTTCGTTCTTTTGAATCTNNNNGTTCTTTTGAATCTATTGCACCGCATAGCGTCTGTGGGAGTCACGTGATAAAACAAAACGAACGACTCGGAGTAGAAGAGTCATTGAGAACGAATCGCTCAATTCTGTATCCTGTACATAACCTACGGAGGGTTTGCGATGATTTGTGCGGCCAGTAGAAAATGAACGAATCACTCTCCGAGACGACTCGTTCTTCTGAATCACGTTAAATCTTTGTTCAAAAAGAACGAATCGTTCATAAACAACCCATCACTATATATGATGTTTGTGGCTCCACCCCTTTTTTAAAAAGAAAGCATGATCTAGGGGCGTGGCCGGAGGTAACTCAAATACTTACACACTTCCAAATGTCAAGGTGTGCATGCAGGTGTGTTTACCGATTGAATTTTCCCGGGAGCACAGTTTACACTTCTGAACCATACTGGCGCTGCCTCGGCCTCCTTTCAGTGGCATGCTGTCCTAAAAAAGATCTTCATATCAGTAATTAATAAATACATACAACCTTTATTTCATGGCGCAAACAAATCTGTCGATTATGTGACATATCCATGTACATCATACAGCATAATTACCAGCAATGTGATATACTGCCATTTTTCCGAGATCTCACCACAATTCCCACACTTCAGCTGCAAAACAAAACACATCAATGTCATTATTTCATATTAAACCAACCAACTTTTCATTTTACAGTCCTGACACGCAGGCTCAGTCCCAATCGAATCCTCACTCCCTTTAAATGTGCACTATATAGTGTATAAACAAACAGCGCTTCATGTCCTATATAGTGCACTATTTATCCAAAAGGAAACAGCCTGGTGTCCACAGCCAGGCGAACTGCTAGCTAGCAACCCGCCTCAGTAAGAGTTACGGTTCAAGACAACACAAAAATTCATGCAAAAATATTGTGCTGTACATTAGATGTTTCTCCAAACTTGCATTAAGTCCAAAACATAATTTTAACGGTACCTTTAAATACCAGCGGAAGTCGTCGCCTTCAGGTCTAACATTGGTAACGTTCTCCAGCGTCGCTTTAAACTGCAAACCGAATTTCTAAAGACAAACATGATTATAATAATGTGTAATAAAAATTTTAATAAAACTACTCAAACGAGAAAAATGATTGGACCTACCCCCATGTTGGCGTTTGGAGGGTTTGCGTAAGCGTTTTTCAACCGGCTATGTTGTTAGCTACGCAATCCGCGTAAACGGTGTTAAATTCTGCTAGTTGTATGTAGTGCCTTTGCGTACGTTTACAATTCAGGAACGTCAGTATCGCGCGCCCTCTAGTGGCAACGACACCACGTTTCTTTGAGCGTATGCGTAAGCGCAATTCAACTTTGCATACGTAAAAAGCGTCAAGGGCGTTTAAAGCTTTTAAACGCCACGCAATCCGCGTAAACAGCGCTGAATCCTATTAGTTCTGTGTATGGATTTTGCGTACATTTACTATTTAGGCACGTCAGTTTTTTTTTTTTTAAACACAAACATATTACACGACTTTATAATAATAATTATTATAATATTGATTAGTAAATAAATATATTAAAAAGACGAACATCCACCCCCATGTTGGCGTTTAGAGCCTTTGCGTAAAAGCGTTGAGATGTTTTTCGATTTAAAAGCCACATCTGTATTGTGCACGCTGTAGCAGCAAAGCGTTCTGCGAGCGTTTGCGTACGCGCTATTCAACTTTGCTAAGCCTTAAGATCTTTTGCGCTTTTTGAACTACGCACTCTGCGTAAACAGTGTCGAATCCTGTTAGTTTTGGGTAGCGCTTTTGCGTGTACCGCCCTCTAGCGGTAATGACAGGAACACCACATCACTGACGCAATACTACTACTTTCCAATCCAATAAAAGTGCCCTGTGTAGGGTATAAAGCAGGAGGGTATTTTCGCCCTACGTAGTGCACTGAATCGCGGTCGCGGTTTGGGAGGCGGTCCTTATTTAATTCAATTTTGACTGAAGTCACAATACAATACAAGTTGCTTGACAAATATGTTTTTATTATTAGTTGTATTATTTCCATGTAGATCATTACAGTTCTCACAGAAATCTGCACATAAATGATTTGGCAAAAAAATCCTCAGCCTTAATCTAATATCAAAAGTAAGAATGAGTTGTTTAACTACAATTCAAGTACTGGAGGATGCATAAAGATTGAGCTCCCTGACATCATACTGATTCTAAAGCAAATGTCAAGTATCTTTAAAAAAAAAAAAATCTGTCAAATAGAACATGGGATTTCCTCTGACTGTTAAATGTAGAGCACATGTCGCATTATATAGCTTTCATGTTTCGTAACACTCCGTCTTTTAACACTCAGATGTAGAAGGTTTTTCCAGAGATCTCAGTATAAAAGCATCAATCAGTAGAGCAAATACACACGCAAACTCGACCACACACACACACACACACACACACACACAAATACACACCTTATAAAGGGTGGGATGTAAACACTTTTGGCATTTAGGTTAAACCCCAGCCTTACAGATACTCTTCCTGAGTTCTGACTTCAAGTTTTGAAAGGCATCTCTCTTGCTCACTCACACATACAAAGTACATCAGCCACAGCATTCCAACACCTGGAGTGTTCTTTTTTTTTTTTTTTTGTCTGACCCAGGACATAAACACTGTTTATTTTTCCACAGACGATGACAATGAACAGAAAAAGCGCTCTCAACTTCAAGCTGGAGAAAAAGGGGGAAAAAAAGAAAGACATAAAGTAAAAGCAAAAAACTAAATCTCATATCAGCCAGCTTGAGCGGCGAACGAGCGCCGAATGTCATTCCACGAGTCCGGCCCGTCCTGTGCAGGAGGAGGAGGGACGCAGCGAGGTCAGTGCGGTCTGCTGGACTCAGACGGCCGTCTCTGTCGGGGGGTTACGTGACCGTTCACGTGGCCGTTCTGGCGTTTGATGAAGCCGCCGTTCAGGATGTCCTGAATGTGCTGCACGATCAGGTTTATCGCAACTGCAAAACGAACAGACTCTTTCATACATAAAACAACTTAAGACTCGCTTTTATCTTTACTGCACCGTGTATTGGACAGAATCCAAACAAATATATTCAACAGCCATTACCCCTTTTCCCCCAGGGAGGTTCTGGAGATAGTTCGGGGCCGATGCCCAATTTCGAACTAGTTTTCGAACAAAAAAAAAAAAATTATTTAAAAAATTATTAAAAAAAAAAAAAAAAACAGTTCAATGGCGGCAGCAACACTTGGCTGAGCTAAAACAAAGAACTCTTACATCAGAGGCTGGGGGCGGAGTTATCACGACTAAGTTTGTAACTGTCATCTTTAAAAACTATTGGACTCAATATGCAATGGGCAGCTTGAATGCTTTCTAGTAATGATGAAGCCAGGAGAACTGCTCGCAAAGACATGTTGAAGTTCACGTTGCTCTGAAAGTAGAGACGTACACTGTCGTATACAATGACAAAGTGTCTGTCTCTAGTCCACGGAAAAACAAAGTCAGTTCCTAGAAGGTTCGCTATTGAACTGGCACCAGACATAAACTAGCACCTGGTTCACTTTGGTGGAAAAGAGGCTTATAAAAGGTCTCATCTTGTCAATATAATGTTCGACCTAAACCGACTCACCGAGGTTATCGGCTCCACGGGGAATGATGACGTCTGCATACTTCTTCGTCTATCAAGAAAATAAAAAAATTTAAATAGCAAGATCTCAAAAGGAGCAAGCAAAAACAAATACGTGGGCAGACACAGAAAATAAAGCCGACACTCACCGGAAGACAGAACTCCTCGAAAGCCGGCTTTACAAATGTGATGTACTGGGACAGGACCTGCTCCAGCTCGCGTCCTCTCTCGTTGATGTCCCGCAGAACTAACACACAAACACATGATTCACAGTTAATCTGTGAACAGTAAACTTCTCCTATCAGGATTGCACTTTTTAAAAGTGTCAGGTACCTCTCCGAGACAGCCGCGTGTCCGGATCCGTGTCCACGAACAGCTTCATCTGGAACAGGTCGCGGATCTCCTGCGAGTAGAACATGAGAATGCCCTCGAAAAGAACCACATCGGCTGGGTACAGCGTCACAAACTCGTCCTTCCTGTTACGTTCAGGACACAAGTGATTAAGGGATAACCACCGATCATGATTCTTTTCTGTATCGATTCACATGGATGCGTTTTTGTTTGCATTTGAGGTGGCAAAAAGTTGCATTTCCTCTATAATCCTGCAGTCTAAACTATTCACAGACTGGCACGTAGCACAAGTTTTTATGTTGTTAAAGCAAATTTAATTTCTGAGTTTCTTTAGAATTATAATAAAATCCCAAAAAATAAATAACATCAAAATGGAGTATTTCTAAAATTGATAATCGTGATATAAATCGAATCAACAACTGGGTATCGTGATGATTTCGTATCGTCTGGTTCGTGGTGATTCGCTACACTTTACACAGCGCACTAGAAAGATGTTCACCCTGTGATTTAATTTGTTTTTAAACACAAGGCTACCTACCTGGAATGTGTGACAAAGTCATAAACCGGGATCTGAACCGTCTTCCCCTGAATGATGTCATGGAGCGTCTTTAAGATCAGCTCATTGTCGAAAGCATCTGGACAGAGGAATAAGAATGAAAATAAGCTTCCTGTTTCAAAGACACCTAAACTAGAAGGCATTTCTGATTCACTTCGACACGAGGTGTTTGTTACCGGGATGATCGAAGTTGAACTGTCCTTTGCTTGCCCTGGCTTTCTGTTCAGGAGTGAGCACTTTGTAGAAACTGTCCTGACTCAGGGTGGCGACCTGACGCTGCCGGTGATCGATCTTATTCTGCCCCAACATCTCCATGATCTTGGCACATACTGAAGACTGCAGAGAGACGGATACACGGGTGCATGTGGCATGAAATATCGTATTGGCGGTTAAAGCACTTTATTAAATGTGTTGCCAGATTTTGGGTATCAAGAGCTCAACACATGAAGGTACTGGAAAATATCAAAGTGACAACTTTATTATAAACATAAATATATAAACAGGCCATTCTACAAAAAAGGCACGGTCACTTGCTGATGCCAAGATCATTTAAATGAACAGTACAGATACACTACTTGTAGATGTTCATTTTGTACTTTCAATCATGAAATATATTTTTTTACTTTAAATGTTCAACATATTTTTTAAAGGCCAAATTGAAGGAAATGTCTTGTTACTTTGATCATACATCAAAGTGGGACCGGATACCTTTCATCGGAAGATATTTTTGTCATAAAATAAATCTGATTCACACCAACATCAATATCTTGTAAAATGAGTGAAACACTAAAATCATGAAACAATAATTGATTATAATTAATAATATGTAATGATTATTAGTTACTGTTACACAAAAAAGCTTTGACAATTTGAAAGTGTTCCTGCGTCAGAAGTCACTAGATGAAGCAAACTGGACAAATGCAAATGGTATGTCAGATTCTCTCTTAATTTATTTAGAAATATTACCATTTATTTTGCAGGTTTATGCAAATATTTTAAGTCGGTCATTGGTGTTACTCATTTTATAATCAAAACTGTCAAAAATTGGACATAAAAACTGACTACATCTACTAATTAATTGATTCTGATGTAACTGAAAACTATGTGGTCTGAAACATTCGAGGGCAGACAGAATAAAGTAAAAAGCAGTATAAATACACGGAATAAAGTAAAAAGCAGAGGGAGGCACCGTGTTTGACAGCTTGTGGACAACAGCTGGCACTATCGTTGTGGACGACCCCAACCCCAATCATACCAACCGTAGCAAAAAAATAGTCCACCGATTATGATGCCGACAGCAGCCTTTCCGCAGGTTAGTAGTAGTATAATGTAATGTTAATTGCAAAATGACAATTTTGCATTCATGCTAACAAATAGTCAAACGATTTGTAAAATACTAATGTAACATGGATAGTGTTTATAATTATGGCTTTCCAGCTAGTACTAGTACTACAACAGTGACCCCATTTATCATTGCAAAGAAGGCTATGCATGTCCTGTGCAGGGCAATAAGTCCGGAAAGGGGTCGTATTTTGCCAGAAAAGGCAAATATGGTGAAATTTCTGCAAAAGAATTGCTATGAAGCTTATATATTCATATATACTTTAAACTTTTAATATATTGTTAAATTTTAAGCATAACATTTTTTGTTCAATAAAAATTTATTCTTGAGTCGTCCACCATCATTTTGTAAAGTATCGGTTCCGGCACCGTTTTAAAAGTATCGATTTGGCACCGGTATCGAAAAAACCCCAAACGATACCCAACCATAACTATGACGACATAGTATGCAAATGGCGCTATTGTTATAAAGATTATTATTTTTTTGAGATTCTGTTTTATATATACTTTATCTTTATACTCCTCGTTGGGGATTTATATGATCGCCACCAAACCAGGCGGTTTAGCCAAGGTGACGCCTTAAACTTATGGTGAAAAGTGGCTAGTAATTTCCTTAGTTATACATAATTATATACTTATGTATTATCCCATAATAATATTGGTATTTCCTCCTTTAAATGTGTAGCCCACTGTCTTCCTGGTGCTACAGCGAAGGTGCTTGGGCCCGATCATCGCTGCTTTGCAACCACATTTCTCTAAATGTTCATTGTGTTACTCTCATTGGTGTTACCATTAAGGGAAGTAACATCACTTATTAAATGTATATTTTTTTAAATGTCGTAGTTAAGCTCATTTTTTGTGAATTCATAAAGTTTAAATGCAGGTTATTGCTGGTAAAGCTCTAGGTGTGAACGAAGAAATACATTTCAGGAGATTTTTTTATTACCCAAATTCAACATGTTCTACGAAATGACCCATAACATAATTATACGAACTCTATATAATATATAACCAAATAACGCGTTTCGTAACTTTGAGTAACTACACCAACACAATAACGGCTACGTGACTGGCGGATGGCTGACGTCACAGGTCCAGCTAAGATTAAATCGTCGTCGCGCACTATGGACGTCATCATGTAAACAATAGCAAGATCGGAATCTCCGCGCTTTTCGTTGCCTCCTAACGTACAGACACTTTCATAGAACTTATTTTAAAAAAATAAATAAACGTTAAATAACCATTTTTAATGAAACCAACACAAGTAACACTGTCCTTAACTCGCGCGCGAAAATAAATAAAACGCATTCTACATAAAGCAGAACGTTACATTGATAATTAGCTTGATAATTTTAATTTTCTTGTTATTTATTTATTTTTTATTAATAAAAAAAATCGTCAGCAGATTGTGCTTGGCCACGTGTTGGGAAATGAGATCATCCTACGAATAAAACTGGCACCAGCTGCAGGAGGAGTCGCGCATTGATGACGTGCACGGACAAAGAAAACCCACGCGCCGCAACCAACTGGAAATTCCCATAACTAACAGAATTGTTTATTAGTCTTTTTCTTAATATAACCCAAAATATAATTACCTATGTTATAAGTTATGGTGGCAAGGATGTGTGTGTGTGTATGAACATTAACACTATAGTAGTTCATAATAAGCTTTAAATGAAAGCCACGCGGCCAGGGCGCGCGCATTCGCATCACAATTGCCTACAAAAGGAAGGAGATGAGTTTTCAGACAGTCGGTGAAAAGAAACAAGAAATTGATCATTTAATACCAAAAAGTAAAAAAAATAAAAAAGCGAACCTTGCCACTAGCTGTGCCCCCTGCGACCCCGATGAGAAACGGCTGCCTGATTGCGTTACTGTTCTCCTCCTGGTCCTGAACTCGGGTCTCGCTGTCTCCAGCCATGCTGCAGTGCTGCTGTCCGAGCGCAGGTCCGATCCCAAACCGCTCCCAGCACCCTGACTGCGTGCACTCGGTGTGGGGATGGAAGAACTGTCCCAAAGACCCCACGCAGTCTACTAACGCGTCCAATAGGAAGCCATTTGAGATTGAAGCCCAAGTCCTCCCCCTTACCCAGGGCAGGACAAACCTCAAGCACATCTCTAGTGCACTATATCTAGGGCTTAATCCTCGATTCAACTCCTTACTTGTGCACTTGCGTAGAAGTCGTTTGGTATTAAAGGCAAATGGGTTTTTATTTTTGTCATCATCATCGTCATGGGGGTGGTTATCAATCATCGTAAACCCATAAATGGAAAAAAAAAAAAAAAACTCGTTATAACACTACTTATTTGAAAAATAAAATACAAACAAAAATGTGTAACATAAAAATAAATCAGCACAGCAATTAAATGTAATACAATTTAATTTAATAAATAAACCAGCCATGGATAAATAAACCAGCCTCTTTTTTTCCCTAAACAAAAACATAATGAAATAAATTAAATGAAAAAAATCTGACTTTTAAAAAATAATGTTTAGTAGTTGTATGTATTTTAATTATGAACAAGCCAAAATTAGAATATTTTTTTTTTAATTGAAACATTTTATTTAATTAAAAAATAAACCAGCCTTTTTAAAACAGTTTATTTTTTATAGTTTTATAGTATTTATTTAAATTATGATTTTTCTTTTTTTAATCTGAGTACATTCAATATTTAATATATTGTATTATATATTTTAGTGGTTTTGAAAAAAGTAATATAAAAAAGCTAAAAATGTGTAGTATAAAAATAAATCAGCCATTAGAAAAATTTATTAAATATAATAACAATAACAAGCCTTTTAAAAAATACATTTTAGTAGTTTTATTGCACTTATTTTAATTATGAGCATTAATTAATTACTTTCGGTGTTTAAAAGATGGCCCTTTGCACATTATGACATCATAGGGCTGATGTCATACTTCTTGGGCCCTAAATGTATTTTATATTATTTATACATTTATTTGTAATCATCATTATGTGGTTTGGGGGGTGAATTCAAGCCAAAAAATATTCATATAAAAGAATGTCAGGCATTTGAGAAGTCACCCCTGTCTTCAGTAAATACAAGAGCTACAGAGATTATAAAATAAATAAATATATACATATTTTAATTAATTTTAAAAAATAGTGTTATAAAGTATTATACTGTATATTACAAATAAGTTTTAAAAAATGACGTATGTCATGATCAATAAATAAATTAATCGTTTCAAGAGCCCCGCCCCATCTTCAGTAAACAATGGTAACATAAGCAGTAAAATAAAAAATATATTTTTTTTAAGTTAAATATTGTCGAAAATATTTAAAATAATGTATCAAAATTAAATTATAAAACATATCAAATCCACCATAAATGATCAATATATTACATAATATAACTATAATATAAAACCAAATAAAAAAAGTTCAATATCAATATAGAAAGTAGGTCATTTTGCACACCAATAGGAATAAAGACTGGAGGAAGTCCCGCCCCTTTCCAAAATAAAGGCTGCCGCAAGAGTCGCGTTCATTCCTGCACGTGTCCAATTATTGCGGGATTAAAGTGTTTAGACGCTAAAGGAGGACAGTGAGTATGTATCTGTGTTCATGTCACGCTGTAAATGCACGTGTCTGCTCAGAGCTCAGGAGTGTTAATGTTCTTGTCCTGCAGCAATGCGCGTCCTGAGCTCCGTGCTGCGCCCGCGGCTCCGCGCCTCTCTCCTCCTCCTCACCGCGAGCAGGGCGGCTTCATCGGGCACCGTGCAGATAAGAGACCCGCTGAACTTCTGGGGCGGAAACAGGATCAGTCTCCAGGGCGAGATCGGATCCGAGCCGGTCTACGAGCCTGCGACAGGTGACCCTTTCTGTTTAAGTTCCACTGAAGTTTACGTTCTCTGTGTTTGTGCAAGTAAACTTTGTCCTGTAATCACACGGCCATTCTGACAAACGTTTTCATGCAGGTTAATTAAAAGAGAAATAGCTCAAACAATTTAATAAAAATGTATGATCATTTGCACACTTAAATGTTACATGGGGAAAATTGCATTAAAACACTTAAGGTTGCATTAGAATAGGTCATAGAAAGGTCATTGATTGGTCAGTTGAGGGTAACAGTGATGATCAGCTGTCAGTCAGTTGGGGGGTGACGGTGCTGATGAATGATTGGTTAGTTGGGGGTAATGGTGATCATCCATCGATCAGTTAAGGCAGTGGTTCTCAACCTGCGGCCCGTCACAAATGCAAATGCGGCCCGCGATGCCACGTAAAAATAAATAAATAAATAAA
>JAQQZT010000001.1:32172441-32184537 GCA_030068275.1 Clarias platycephalus
ATCTCCACATCATTGCATTCAGTTTTTATTCACAATTTGTTAAGTGTCCCAACTTTTTTGGAATCCGGTTTGTAGCTGATTTAAAATAAAGCTTCCATGCTAGATTGTTAATCATGTATTTGAACGGTTTTACCTCACAGTTTTACATTATAATAAAAGTTAAGCAGCTATGGTGCTTCATTATTTTTTTTATTTTTTTGAAAAATAAAATAAAAATAAAAAGATAAAAAGACCTTCTAAGTAGCGGGATCGATACGCGTCTTCTGGAAAGATGCCACGCAGGTACGTTATAGAGGATACGGCCAGGACCAGCATTCGCTTAACAAACACCAGAGACTGCTCCTGAGTTCTGAGCTCCTGGCTGAATAAGCTGTCCCACTGAAAGTGTTTTAAAACAAAAACATATATAATATAACATGACCTAGCTATAATTCACAGCCAGATCAGCATTTAAGCATTTCAACGTTTAAATTTACACACGATATATTTGCTGTGAAACATCTGCTAAGTACAGAACATACAGTACAATGGGGGTTCAAGTCAAACCGGGACTTGGTAATGAAATTTCTGGTGAAAGAAGGAATAAAAGCGATTGACATTTACAGAAGTCTTCAAGCATCGTATAGTGATGAGTCGTTCCTGTGAACATTCAGCGTCTGATCTTTAAAAACTAACATCGGCAACTATCGAAATCTGTCTGTATGGGAACTGTACACACAATCATTCACCAGCACTACTTGCATGTTATGTTACAGGAACTCAGCTGGGATTTATCGCCAAATTCTTCATACAGTTCTGACCTCGCCCCAAACCATTTCCACATTTGGGCTGTGAAAGGAGTTCCTGGGAGGCCGGTGTTTCAAATATGAAAAAAAAAATTATACGTTGATGGTATCCAAGCGCTAGTGAAATAAGATAAGCTGAAATAAGTGCAGTGGTGTAGCAGGGTATTATTAGAGAAATAAAGGAAGTTATACTCTCAAGTCCCGGTTTGACTTGAACGCCTCTTGGAATTGATGATTGATAATTTGTCTACCCAATTTTATTTTAAAGTTTTATCTTGTGTTTTTTACCTTACTACATTACTTAGGTACGTAGTTATTCATTCATTTATATTTGTAATAATTCTGAAGGTATTATAATAATAATTATAATTAAGAAATTAAGTTTATTTATGTTAAAAGTTTGTTTGTTTTCTTCCATTTGTCCACTCCTCATTCAGGTGTACTAAGAGCTAAGCTAAGCAACTTGTTAAATGTTTATTTAGAGAAATTATGCTAAGTAGTCAGTTGTAATGTTATTATAATTTTATTTTTATTTTTTTATTCTTTTTACCTCAGCAACCTCCTGTTTTGCTTTCCCTCGCTTTTTCAGCCCGGTTGCCATGTCCTTACAGTTAACTTTTATTTCTCTGCAACTTAAACAAATAGCTTACTTTGCTTGAGTAAAAATGTTTAAATATCACTTTTAGGGTGCTTAACTTGTAAAAACGACATCGCACTCTGCTGAGGTGAAGACTGTTAGCTAATATGCTAACACTGTTGTTCGTTGAAGCGGCTCGTGAACGGTCGCGCGAATCAATCAACTGAATCATTCGCCTTACAGAAGGAATCGATTCGGAGATCATGGGGTTGCCAAGTATGCGCTTTCCTCCCGATTGAATCTTGCTGGTATTTTGCATACATATGAATAAATACTTTACAGCAAATAGCAGATGCATATGCGATAACACAGGAATGTACTGACATTAGAAAATAATAACAAAGTAGACAGACAATTAACATATTCTAACTACATAAATGCAATTAAAGAGCAAATGACATCTCTCTTTCTCTCAGTAAATTAACTTTACCAGCAAAACTGCAAAACTTATCTTCAGTAAGAGCTTTATCCTGGTTTAGGATCTGGACTTTACCACAAGAACACGTCCAGTGGTGTGGAAAAGTATTTGTCCCTTGCTGATTTTTCTTTTCCATATTTGTCACAATTAAACGATCGACATCATCAAACTAATGTGTCTATTCCAGACAGTTTTTAAATTATGATTTAATTATTTAACTGCATGGCCCTATGTGGAAAAGTAATCACCCCCTATACCTAATAAATAGTTGTTATAGTTGCAACAACTGCAATCAAGAATTTGCAATAACTGACAATGAGTCTTTTAAATCACTGTGGAGGAATTTTGTCCCACTCTTCTGTGCAGAATAGTTTTAATTCAGGCACACTGGAGGGTTTTCAAGCACGATTGGCCTGTTTAAGGTCATCAATAACTTTGACTAGGCCACTCCAAAACCAGAACCTAGTTTTTTGTTTGTCTTGGGGATACTCAAAATGTTTTTTTTTGGCAAATGTAAGAGGCGTCTTTGTGTTCTTTGTGAATTCTGCCATGGATTACATTTTGCCCCTTAATTTTTGCCCAGGGCAATAACTTTTTCACATAGCGCCAGGTAGGTTTGGACAGCTGTTTTCCAGTAATAAATAAACTCTTCTAAGAGATAGGAGGAAACCAGCAAACCCAGAGTAAACCCATACAAACATGGTAGAACATGTAAAACCCCACACAGACAGTAACCCTGGGGTTGTGAGGTGGGAATGATACCTGCTGTATTTTAATGTTGCAATTGTAAAATATATTGTATTGTATATCATATTGGAATGTGACTATTTGATATTTGAGGAGTTGAATATCAATACACAGAAAATGATATTTCTTTTTTGTTCCACTTTAATACCAGAGTACCTAAATAGGTGATAGGGATGGTTTACAATGGAGAACATTAGCATCAATATGAGATGTTTTAGTACCCATCAATAAGTGCACTTCTTAGTAATAATCAAACATTATAGGTGTTTTTTTTTTTTTTATTAGTTTACTTCAACCTTGTTTAAAACTTCATACTTATTCAAGAACCGACAGTTGTAACCAAGTTATTATCCAAATCATAGTACACAGGTTATTCTTATTCTATAACTGTGAAAATCTGAATATTTGTGTATTTTGCGTGTAAATGAGTAATGTATTTTTAGTTTTTTTTGGAAAACTACACATTTCACAAATCATGATTTTATCCTAAATGTTATGCTTGATCATCAAGCTTTTTAAAGCTTAATTCTGTTACAAAATCTTTTTCTCACAACGGTTTCTCAAAGTTCCTCTCTTTCCGTGTTACAAAATCTCTTACAAATGCCTCTTCTTACTAAAACCAGAAAGCAGAATAAAAGACAAGGCTCTCAAAGCCGCACTGTCATTTTCCTTTATTTCACAAAGGAAACATGAGAAGGTATAAACATACAAAATAGTGGTCTTCTACATAGGCATCATATTTCTCACGACGTCACACAACATAAACAACAATTACAATCCTACACACTTATTTTAAGCTTAACAGAGTCGTAATTGTTACTGAGGTTCAGTATAAGTGCCAGTGTGGAGCTGGTTAGACTACAGTGCAGAGTCTCGCCCGCTTAGTTTTGTTTGGAGAAGAAATCTTTGCTCTTTTGGACATCGGGCTTGATTGTGTCCTTTCCGGGCTTCCAGCCGGCTGGGCAAACTATAAATAATACGAGGGTAAAGGTCAATTCCTTTATTAAGGATTAAATGATTAATAATCAGGATACAATGACAGATCACAAAGTGAAAATGTAAATGCACACAATATATAACTTTAGTCTAGTATCGGGGGGGGGAAATAAAAATAAAAAAAACCTCTAGGTAAACTCTTAAACTGGTCTAAACTAGATTTTAAATGAAACTCAAGTAAATGCTTTGTCTTCACTGCAATATCCAGAATATTCTACGTTTTTGTGTAAGAAGCATATGGTTTTAATATTATAATATAATATTAATATAAGCAATGGCTGCAATATGAAACAAAGTTGAAAAAAACAGTTACCTTATATGTTATGCTTTTTCAAATATTACAGCCATTATCATGTTCAGTGTTTAAGAGGACTGTTTCAGCCTAATAGAAAGCTTTATAACTCATTACTTAGTACTAGATCCTTCCAATAAGATTAATGTTTAAAAGTCATTCACTGCACCTCCCAATCACTCACCTTCTCCGTGTTTATCTGTAAACTGAAAGGCCTGTACCAGACGCAGCGTCTCGTCGATCGACCGACCGACCGGCAGGTCGTTAATGGTGATCTGCCTCAGGATGCCTTTATCGTCGATGATGAAGAGACCTCTGAGAAGAAATGATCAGAACACATCTTTAGTGAACGTACCGTAGACCTACTGCCCACCTTGATACCAATCATTCTGTGTCATGTGACTCACTACGCTACACCCTCCCACTTCCACCTTATTACAGTGATGTTTCACAAACTTACATGACCTCTTAACAGAGCTTAATTATTTTTATTTCAGATTTGTCCTACATCTCATCAGGAACTTCAAACACACCTGTAAGCGATGCCTTCGTCCTCCTTCAGTACACCGTAGTCTTGAGAGATGGTCCGTTTGGTGTCGGCCACCAGAGGGACCTTCATGTGTCCCAGGCCACCTTGCTTCCTGGGGGTGTTTATCCTAAAACGCATATGGAAGGGCAGGTTTAATATATACATAAATCACTTATCTTCTTAGCAATTCCGGATCGTTGCGGGTTCGCTCACCAGGCCAGATGGCAGAAGTGCGAGTCTACAGACGCACCGATGACCTCACAGTTGATCTTTTTGAATTCTTCTGCTGCGTCACTAAAGGCGATGATCTCGGTGGGACAGACGAAGGTGAAGTCCAGAGGGTAGAAGAAGAAAACGACGTACTTTCCTGAAGAAAAAAAAAAAAAAGAAGGAAATTAAAAGAAAGAAGAGGTTGCTCTCAACATCGACGGTCTTACAAATTATAGTATTTTGATATCCATCCATTCATTTAGGAAACTTTGTAGTTCAACAGTGACCATTGGAGGCCAGTGATGACCATTATACTTATTCCCATTTGTACACCTGTGGTTGGACCTCCAGTCAACATTCACATGCGCATTCACACACTACGAGTGATTTGGGAACACAATTAGCCTAATCTGCTGGTCTTTGGAGGAAACCAGAATACCTCGAGGAAAACCACCAAGCCATGCAATCTCCATGCACACAGACTCCGAGACAGGGATCGAACCCGGACCCTGGAGTTGATAATACACCAAGTCACCGTGCTCCCAGTATTTCATATAATTTGAAAATAAGCCGGCATACCTCGATAGTCCGACAGCTTCAGATCCTTAAACTGGCCATCAGGCATCACGGCCTTGGCAGTGAAGTCAGGGGCAGGTTTGCCGATCTGTGCTTTGCCAGCTGACATCTTGGATTGAACTGCAAAGAGGAACAAAAAAAAAAAGTGAAGTGAATAAAGGATAAATGGTCATCGTTATCAGGAGTGTGTGTTAAAGATGAGATAACAAAAACACAATAACGTGCATTATTAAACACATTAAAGTAATTATCGATATCAGTTATCATACAATAAACTTTCGGAGCTCAAATCCGGGCTTATCACTTCCTCAATTTCGCAACATTTTGCTCGAGGCAAAGTCCAGGTAATAGCACGAATACTCCTTACTACGGTCATTCATTCATTCTAATATTTTATTTCATCATTTATTAAAACATAATTTAATCATGTCTTATATGCAGGGGAGAATATTAAAGACCGACTTTTTGAATTAGCCAACAGTAACCCTTTTTTTCCCGAATACTGTAGTTTCCTTTTATAGCTGCGTTCCAAATTGGTCTCTAATCCCTACCTCTGCGCACTACACCTATCACGTTCCACGCTGTGATTAGTGCACTACGGAGTCGATAATAGAGCGGTTTAAGATCCGGCATCTATTCAACAAGTTATGCTACAACAAACAAATCCGCCATATATAAAAAATAAAAATAAAAATGCATGTTAATGCATGACTTAAATTAGAAGCGGAAACTTTGCTAAAGTGCAAAGTGCATGTAAAAGCAACATTTTAACCCCAAACCAAGTATCTAAAAATATATATCTTTATATGATGGTTATTCATCATATAGGTAGGATCTAAATAAAAGTAAAAATCCTACCTTCGGTCCTCTGCGTTCTGTTACGTGAAGTCAGGAAAACCCACAGATCCGCGGTCGCGCGCGTTTATATAGCCACGCTGAAATCTCGCGAGACTTCCTCCTCCCTCATCCACTTCAAGATCCAGTACACAGTGGTGGAAGACTGAATGAAGGAGTCTGTTCTGCCTAGCCTAGCATGACTTTGCACATTTTCTGTCCTCTTGCAGATTTGTCATAATGCCAAGGAAGCGATAAAGTAAAAACAAACACATCTGATAATATCCAGTGCCTCGATATGAGCTCTTGTTTTTGAGTAAACACCTTGAAAAGAGCTGAATAAGAGCCACGTCTCATGTTAGGCCGTAAGTCCTACCAGCTCCTAATCAGCTTTACATGACAATGATAATAATAATAATAATAATAATATGAACCAGGATTAAACTCAAGCTGTCACGTGTCCACATGGGTTTTCAAATAGATGACTAACAAGCACGATATTTGTTATAGCTTTATTAGGAAAGATGCGTCACTTCAGGAAGTAGGAAATGTTGTTAACCTGTTGATGTTTCATGTCAAATCCTTTAATTTAAGTAGATATCTAGTTCCTGGCAAAGTTTGGTATGTACACACAAAACAGGCCCATACTATTGCCATACTTTAATCATCGTGGTGATCCACAGGGGTTTCTGCTGGTTCCTCATGATTTTGTCAAAATACTCAAATTTCCCAATAACATTCAACTAGATGTAAGTTCTGGGGAAAGTTTGGTATACACCAGAGGTTGAAAGTAACAAATTACATTTACTTGCGTTACTGTAATTGAGTAGTTTTTTTGTGTACTGCTACTTTTTAAAGTACTGTAGTTTCAAAAATCTGTAATTTTACTTTTACTTAAGAATGTTTTGTTTAAAATATTGTACTTCGCTACATTTTAAATCATATTCGCTACTGAATGAATGAATGAAAATGAAAAAAAAAAAAAAATGCTACAGGGAAGAAAAAAAATTGCACCCTCGAAACCACTGCACTGGTTGATTAATGGGCGTGGAGAACAAACGCGCTAAATTCACAAAAACGATGGAGACGGACAAACAGATGCCAGTGATCCAAACCCAGCTGAAAGTGAAATGCCATCAAATACTTATGAAGCAAACCCCTGGCCATATTTAAGCGAGTAAATTTTCATGAGCTAAAGGAAAGTTGAGGTTGTGTGTGTATGTTCATCTTCTCTTATGCTGTGTCACAGTGATAGAATGAAGGGTAGCTGATTCTTAGATCATTTGTCATCCAAGATGACTCTTTATACATAACCACACCTTCATGTAATAATTTCAAAGATCTGTTTCCTTCTCACCTCCTCATGTTTGAGGATTTTATATAACTTGGCTCTTGCATAAAGTCCTGTATGTTTTGGGCACTTTTCAGGCATGAAGCAGGAGTATCTGTCACTTGCAAATTTGCACATTTTGTCCCTCCTTCCTCACTCGTCCCGTGTTTCGCCTTGCTTTGTCTGTCCATCTCGTTTCCATGGGAACGGCATTGAGGGCACTGATAAGAAGGGTCTGGAAACAAAGAGCACATATTAAAACCCAGCTGGCTGCTTTCATTAAAAAAAAGAAAAAAACACCCAAAGCAGCCGGTTCAAGGGTTGACCGCTTCAAACACAGAAACACAGGAATAATTAGTGAGTAGATTGAGATCAGTAATGTTTGGAGACCAAGCCTGAGTTTTTTTCAATGGCTTTATCAACACAAAGCATGAGGAGATGCTTGAAATCTTGTTCAGATTGGAAAGAAATAGTAAAATAAGTTGTAGTATGAACATAAAGGAGCGACTGCTAATCTTATGTTCTAATTATTTCATTAAAAATTCCTAGGTCTCATCCACAACAACAACTGACAATGTTTTGCTTAATTTCCCCCTAACATGAGCGTTGGCAGTTGCAAATCACAGGTTTATTGTAAGTTTCTATATTAACAGTTTGGACTACATCAGGCTTGTACAGTGGACACTCCATATAATCTTGCCTAATAAAAATGGATGGAACAAAAATTATCATTAACTCTAGAATCATTAATATGCTGATGTATTCCGTTTTGAAATCTAACTTTATACTAATACACGGCATGCAGCATGTTGCAGTATTAACACAGCCCTCAGGTCTGATCACAAGGCAGACCCTTTCATTTTCAGCTCCTCACCACATCCTCATCTGATCAAGGGGAAATCACACAACTACCACCACCCACTCAGAATAGCACTCGTGGGAATTTATTGCAATCTTGGAACCCTGTCAGATTCTGTGTAAGCATGACAAGAGGAAAAAAACTCTATGTCAGAGGATTACATTATACAGATTTAGGTTTAAAAAGGATGTGATTGAATCTCTGTCTAATCAGATTGATGTCTGTATATCTGTATGCCTGTATGTCTGTCCAGCCAGAGTTTGTCACAGCCTCACAAAAAACTGGCTGGACAGAATTTATTTAAACTTTTGCAATATTTAGATATTTGTCTGAAGTTTAACCTGCAGCATAAATGAAATCAAAATGTTGAGTAAACGTTGTTATGAACATTTATGTGCCAGATTTAATAATCTACTTTAAAATAAGCTACTAATAATCTACTTGCTCAATGTAAACAAACACCTGCACTAATAGATATTAATTAGAAAAGCTAAACTGAATATTTTTACTAGGTTTAGTTCATATTTTCACTTTGGCTGAAAAAACAGCACTGAAGTGGTATAAGTGAATTTTAACTGGCTGGAGTCGTTTTAAGACAAAACTTAAAGTAATCTTTAACCGATCTACTTTTTCCAGTAGATCGGAAAAAGGGAGTGTATTCGGCTGACGACGAAAGAAGTACAACTTAGTGTAAATGAGGCATAAACATATATTTTTCCTATATTCTCTCTTTTCCATTGATTGTAATAAGATGTTATGACAGTATATTCAAAATCTTGCCGTGAACTAGGTACATTTAGTAATATTTAGCCACCACTCCAGTGGAAACCAATACCATATAATGTCAATCAAAATTTTGTGGAATTACAGTTTGAAAAAATTAAGCAGTTCACCTTTGTTGCAGACAGATATGTACTTGGACTTCAACCTGAAATAATATTATCACTGATTACATTAAAGCTGATCAGTTTATTTTTTAGCTTTAACCCTTTACTTATTTCTACAAACTCTGGTAACCATCAAAAAAGGATACTTCAAATAATCTTTTTATAACCATTTTTTTCCAGTAACAAGATGTTGCATGTTTCTTTTTTCGTAATTAACTTCGCGCGAGAGAAAAGCTGCACTTACTGATTATAACATATCCAGTAAGCATGACAACATGACTGTTTTTTTCCCCAATGTGTGATGGACCATCACCATTAACTGTTCCTACCACGCTGTCATATCTACCTGCTGTGTTGCTCCTGTGGTTCTCCCAGCTCTCTGCTGGTTATCTCAGTACAGACAGGCCTGGACTCATCCAAGCCCTTCTCAAACCCCGAGACATCAAAAACAAATGACTGATTAAACCTGAAGCAATTAAAAACCCATCACCCTGCTCAGCAGCAGCTAAGCACAGAGTCACGATACCCTACACACAGAAACAACAGTTTCCTGTTGAATCTGGTTCCTTCCAAGGTTCCTTCCTATTGCCATCTCAGGGAGTTTTCCCTTGCCACCGTCCCCCTCTGCTTACTGATCAGGGACAATCTGATCATTTTGATTTATTCATATTTCCTTACACTTTTTAAACTCATTTCCATATTTTTTTTCTGAAGCTGCTTTAAATCATTGTTAAAGGTGCTATATGAATAGAATTTAAATGAACTGAGCATCTTCAATATATATTTACAAGCATAATAAAAAATTAAATGAATGAATAAATATATAAACTTTTGAAAGAAACAGTAAAGATCTTTGCTGTGTATTGTCATTGTCTATATCACTTATCCTGTCCAGGGTCACAGAGCCTATTCCAAGGGACTTTGGCCATGAAGCAAGGTACACCCTAGACATGGTGCATATTGCAGCAGCACACAGCAGGAAATTTGGGAATGCCAATTAGCCTAATTTGCATGTCTTTGGAGAGTGGGAGGAAACCGGAGTACGCAGAGGAACACCATCAAGCACAGGAGGAACATGCAAACTCAATGTACACAAACCCTGAGGCAAAAATCAAACCCTTGACCCTGTGCCGACTATAGTCTAATATATTATACATATATCTTTGGACTGGGGAGGAAACCGGCGAGAACATGCAAACTCCATGCACACAGATGCAGGAGGTACAAGGCGACAGTGCTAATCAAAGTCACTGATGCGACCAAATCATGTTCTTTATTACTGTATATCATTTATTTATAGACCAACAAAAATCTTCTATACCGCTTTATCCTGTATTTAGGGTCGCATCATTTATTTATTTAAGAGCTTAAGTTTTTTTGGACTATTTACATTTATACTTATTGATGTTCCTGAAAAATTAAATATGTGAAATGATTTGTGCTGTAAAATGTAAATGTAAAATATTTAATGCTGAGTTCCTAGTTATATATTTAGTTATGAATTATAGTTTGCATGAGTAGAAACAAGAATGATGATGGAGGCCTGTATTAAAAAAAAAACATTACTTAATATATAAGAATTACTGTATTTAGTCAAAATGTTGAGTGAAAAGTAGTTGATTAGTGTTAGTTGTAGTGTTATAGCGCCCTCTACAGACAGTAGTTGTTTTAACAGATCTTCATATTAGTAGTAGTGCTCGCGCGCCCCCTACAGTCACTTGCTGTCCGCCCGCGCCTGGGACGCCCCGTGGTTTTTTTTTATTCCCACCCGCATTCCGATCCAGCTAGGGCTTTAAACTGAGGTAGGAGGCGTGTCTTTCGGAATATAGGTGTGGGAAAAAATAAAGCGTCACAGCTGATCTTTTCGCCATCTTGACCGAAACATAAACATTCAGTCTGAATCGGGCTGCTGGGAAGCTAAATTGCAAGATAATAAACGAGGAAAACGGGTGTTTCCAGGACTCTATTCATTAAATGCTAACCGCGAGCTCGGACACACGGAATGGCCGATAATCGCGTCTCATGAGCGGCAGGACAGGTGAGGCTTGTACACCTTACTAGCCGGAGTGATGAAGCTAGCTGGTGTCTGAGGGTCTGGACATCATGACAGCTGGGACTTTACACCTGATCGTAGTCAGACAGCTCGAGGCGGCTACGGCGGCTGGATTCATGGCTTTAGTGTTGGTTTTCTTGTACAAACACACGGACGGCGCTAATGCTAGTCGTGCTAGTGATGTGTTTATGATTGTCAGCTCCATGGTAACTGTGTGTCCTCCATGTGTCAATCCTGCTCGAGACACATGTCCTGCTCTTCAGGACAGCTAGAGGTAGACAAACACCTTTAGACACAGATAAACATTTGGAGTGATGAATAAACACCTTTACATTCGAGAGAAACATCTGGACCGCCAGATGAACACCTTTTTAGATTCAGAGAAACATCTGGACCGCCTAATGAACAACTACTTTAGACACAGATAAACATTTGGAGTGATGAATAAACACCTTTACATTCGAGAGAAACATCTGGACCGCCAGATGAACACCTTTTTAGATTCAGAGAAACATCTGGACCGCCTAATGAACTGCTTTAGATTCAGAGAAACATCTGGACCGCCAGATGAACTGCTTTAGATTCAGAGAAACATCTGGACCACCAGATGAACTGCTTTAGATTCAGAGAAACATCTGGACCGCCAGATGAACTGCTTTAGATTCAGATAAACATCTGGACTGCCTAATGAACTACTACGTTAAATTTAGATAAAAATCTGGACCGCCTAATGAACTACTACGTTAAATTTAGATAAACATCTGGACCGCCTAATGAACTACTACGCTAAATTTAGATAAACATCTGGACCGCCTAATGAACTACTACGTTAAATTCAGATAAACATCTGGACCGCCAGATGAACACCTTTTTAGATTCAGATAAACATCTGGCCCGCAGATGAACACCTTTTTAGATTCAAATAAACATCTGGACCGCCAGA
>JAQQZT010000001.1:32187198-32202168 GCA_030068275.1 Clarias platycephalus
TTAAGGTGACACGCCTCCTTCAGAGTGAATGACAGGTTAAGGTGACACGCCTCCTTCAGAGTGAATGACAGGTTAAGACGACACGCCTCCTTCACTCTGAAGAAGACAACACGCCTCCTTCAGAGTGAATGACCGGTTAAGATGACACGCCTCCTTCAGAGTGAATGACAGGTTAAGGTGACACGCCTCCTTCAGACTCAATGACTGAGACTGACAGGTTAAATGGTCACACCTTCTTTACAAGGGCTGGCAGGTTGAGGCCACACCTCCTTCACTGAGACTAACAGATTAAAGGGACACATGTTCCTCACAGTGAATGACAGGTTAAGAAGACACGCCTCCTTCACTGAGACTGACAGGTTAAAAGGACACGCCTCTTATCCCCTCTTTGGGACTCACAGACCTAGAGGCCACGCCCCCTTTACATTTAGGCATTTGGCAGACGCTCTTATCCAGAGGCCATATGAGACCATATATCATCCTTTACTGAGGCCATATTTATATCTGCAGGCTAAAACAGCAAAACATTTCGAGTTGTTTTGACCATGGATTAGGGTAGCCATGCTGCTGCTGTCCTTGGTACTGAATTTAGCTTCTGTTTATAGACGGTGAATTATGATGGTCTGCGTAGAAACTGAAGGATTAAGCTTTGCAGTGTTCTGTGTTGTTAACAGGTGGACTGGTCAGCTGGAAACCTGCTCAGTGTTGGTCTTGGTGCTTGTGTGTACCTGTGGAGCGCCTGCACCAGTCAGGTGTGTAAAGGAACTTTAGATAAGAGTAGATAATGTTTGCTTGGCTGATTTATAGAGCCAGGGGTCATGATGTGTCGCACTTGTGCTCTCAGGTGACCAGGTTGTGTGATCTGTCAGTGGATGGAGACTCTGTGACTTCAGTCTGCTGGAATGAGAGGGTGAGTCGTGAGTTCTTTAACTTGTTTTTCATGCCAGTTATTTGTACATTAATTACACGCAATGATAGAATGGTCATGGAAAGGTACACTAACAGCATGATGTTGAGATTAACTGGATCATTAAAGTGATGGGAGTCGCCTTATATCTCTAAATGTTTTGTTATGTAATGCCTTCTTTATAAGAATTGATATAAGAAAGAATGTAAGAATTAACACGACTAGTGGATAAAGAAGACGCACAGGCATCATGTCTAATGACCAGTACGGTTTACATGTGCATCATTTTCCCATCAAGGGAAGCTTGGTTGCTGTTGGAACCCATAAAGGCTTTGTTCAGATATGGGACGCAGCCGGAGGGAGGAAGTTAACCAGCCTGGAAGGACACTCGGCTCGTGTCGGTTCGTATCAGAGGTCTTCATTTAATGAACTGAGTTGTGGTTGAAAGCATCAGCGCGGACTTATGAATTTGTCGTGTTGTGCCGCAGGAGCGTTAGCGTGGAACGGTGAGCAGCTCTCGTCAGGCAGCAGGGACAGGGTGATCCTGCAGAGGGATGTCCGCGCGCCGCCTGCCGCTGAGAGGAGACTGCAGGGCCATAGACAGGAAGTCTGCGGCCTCAAGTGGTCCCCTGACCACCAGCACCTCGCCTCCGGAGGCAACGACAACAAGGTACGATGTGAATGCGAGTAAAGACGATAGTCATACTGATGATAATACCTGGCGTAACCGTGTGTTTTGGTGATTTTTGTGTAGCTGCTGGTGTGGAACAGCTCGAGCCTGGTGCCCGTGCAACAGTACAGCGAGCATTTAGCGGCTGTCAAGGCCATCGCCTGGTCGCCCCATCAGCACGGCCTCCTGGCGTCCGGTGGAGGCACGGCCGACCGCTGCCTGCGCTTCTGGAACACGCTCACAGGACAGGCGCTGCAGAGCACCGACACCGGCTCGCAGGTCTGCAACCTGGCCTGGTCCAAACACGCCAACGAGCTGGTGAGAGGACACACACACACATGAGCGGAGTTCTGTTGGCTGCTGAGTGAGTGAGTCTTACACATCGTGCTGGTGTCTTGCAGGTCAGCACACACGGTTACTCACAAAACCAGATCCTGGTGTGGAAATACCCGTCACTCACACAGGTGGCCAAGCTGACGGGACACTCGTACCGTGTGCTTTACTTGGTAAGAAGGAACTTTAAAAACTGACCGTGCATCTCGGCTTGTTTTTATAAAATAAAATTTCTTTACAAAATTCTAACTGTGTGCTTGTGCATGCACGTGTTTGTGTTTATTTATCAGGCCGTGTCTCCAGACGGCGAGGCTATAGTGACTGGAGCAGGAGACGAGACACTCAGGTTCTGGAACGTCTTTAGCAAAACACGCTGCACCAAGGTTAGACAAACGCATGCACGTTTTGTGATACATCTACAAAATCTAGACACTTCCTGGCTGTTGCTCCGAGTGGCTAGGTTAACTATAGTGGCTTGCAAAAGTATTCAACTTTTCCAGTTCACGTTTCATTTTGTCACGTTACAGCCACAAATGTAAATGTATCTTATTGGGATTTAATGCCGTAGACCAACACAAAGTGTCACTTAGTTGTGAAGTGGAAGGAAAATGATAAATGGTTTTCAATTTTAATTTTTTTTTACAAATGAATATCTGAAAAGTGTGGTGTACGTATATATCTTTTGTAGAACCACCTTTCGCTGCAATTACAGGCTGCACGTCTTTTGGGGTGTGTCTCTACCAGCTTTGCACGTCTAGAGAGTAAAATTTTTGCCCGTTCTTCTTTGCAAAATAGCTCAAGCTGAGTCAGATCGGACGGAGAACGTCTGTGAACAGCAATTTTCAAGTTTCGATACAGATTCTCGGTAGGATTTAGGTCTGAACTTTGACTCGGACGTTCTAACACATGAATATGCTTTGATTTAAACCATTCCATTGTAGCTCTGGCTGTATGATTACGTTTGTTGTCCTGCTGGAACTGAAGGCTCTCATGGAGCGGCCCAGTCTCAAGTCTTTTGCAGACTTTAACAGGTTTTTTCCCTGTGTTTGGCTCCATCCGTATTAACATCAATTCCCTGCTGAAGCAAAACATCCCCACACCATGATGCTGCCACCACCATGTTTCACAGTGGGGATGTTGCATTTAGGCCAAAAAGTTAAATTTTGGTCTCTTCTGATGGACCAGAGCACCTTATTTCACAGAAGAAGGATTGCTGTGTCGCCCCACATGGCTTGTCACAAGCTCCAAACAGGACTTCTTGTGGCTTTCTTCTTGCCACTCTTGCATAAAGTCCAGATTTGTGGAGTGCACGACTAATAGTTGTCCCGTGGACAGATTCTTCCACCTGAGCTGTGGATCTCTGCAGCTCCTCGAGTTACCATGGGCCTCTTGACTGCTTCTCTGATTAATGCTCTCTTGTCAGTTAAGGTGGACGCCCATGTCTTGGTAGTTGTATCATACTGTTTCCATTTGAACAGCGTTCCAACTTTGGAATTATTATTTTTTTTTTTTATAACCTACCCCTACTTTTAACTTGTCCACAACTATATCTCGGATATAGTTGTGTTCCTTGGGCTTCATGATGCTATTGGTTCACCAATGTTCTCTAACAATCCTCCGAGGTCTTTACAGAACATCTGAGATTAAATTACACACAGGTGGATTTCATAATTAGGTGACTCCTGAAGGTGATTGGTTCCACTGGATTTTAGTTTGATGAATATAAATGCACGCCAGACTTTTAAGATTTTTTATTTGTAAACATTTTTTCATCAATTTCCTTCCACTTCACAAATATGTGCCACTTTGTGTTGGTCTGTCAGATAAAATCCCAATAAGATACATTTACGTGGTTAAATACTTTTGCAAGGGACTGTAGGTAGCCTGCATGCGAATGAGTTAATCGACTTTAGTTAAGGTAGAAATTGATGTACGCAGACATTTCTCTTTCTGAAACGACTAATGCTCTCGTCTGACTGTTTCAGGAATCCAAGTCGGTGCTGAATCTCTTCACCAGGATACGGTAGTGTCGGAGGCCTGAGAAGAGAGAGAGAACCCAGCGTCTCTTCCTCCTCTCCAACCCTCCTGCCCGCGTCTCCTTTAAAACCCCGACAAGTCTGTTCATGTCATCGTCCTGACTTTCTTATTACTGTATCATGTGAAAGTTCCAAAAAAGAAAGAAAGAAAGAAAATGGAGGTTGTGTAATAATGTAAGTAGAGAGAACCAGTTTATCCAAACGCCGGTCGGTCCGTGACCATATTTTCACTATTTTGTATGTGCAAACACAAACAGGATCAAGATGGAAAATAAACAACACTACTGCAGGATCTCTGTTAGTAGTTTATGTAAAATTCATTGGTTATTTTTTTTTTTTTTGTTATTCAGTGTTGAGATGAACTATGACCTGATCATATAAAACTTAAAATGTTTTAACACTAGTCACACTTACTATATATATCATGTGCTGTTTGAAGTCTCGCAGTTCTCTATTTTTATTTCCTCCCTGTGATTGACCTGTTACACATTGACACAGACCTCCTGACCAATCAGAATCGAGAATTCATGAAACGGTACCGAAAAAGAAAAAGTGCAACACAAACCGGTGACATCAGGAGACAGACCCGGGACGATGTTGATTACATATGAAGGCACTTTAGGAGATGATAAAATAGTGCATATAACTCTCATTAAAAAGAAGAAGAAGAAGAAAACAACTATACAGTATACTGTGAAATCAGTCAAACTACAATCAACTCATGATATTAGGAGTGTGTAACAATGCAAATCCCGATCACTGTGTTTTTTGTTTGTTTGTCCCCCCCCCAGTCGTTTTGTTTCTTCACGTTTCAACCCACAAGCGTCTAAAAACACTGGGATGTTCAGTAATCCGCGGTATCCTCCGTTCCCTGGAGGCCTCGGCACGACACGGAAAACTCCTTCACGATGTCCCTCATCTTCCACTTACTCGCTTGTTCTCTGAGGAGGAGGAATAACAGAGGTGTGAGCTTCACATACAAGACAACAACAACATCAACAAGCTAGTTACCATTTCTACTGAGGGCGTGCAAACTTTTGCACATCGAATCTAGACTAATTCTGAATTTTAAGCTGTCAAGTAGAACCTCCCATTACATCCCATGTTTGTGTATTGTGAGTCGCCAGTGCATCGTCTCTACAGATCTGTCCATTAGTAAAGGGTCTTTAACAGCGACCCAAAGGTTGTTGGGTCAATTCCCAGACCGTGACAGTTCAGTCAACAGAGCGCGTTACGTTTTGATTTCATTATACATCTGAGAAGTTCAACGACTTGCTCAAGGGCAACTTAATGGTGCTGGGGTTTGAACCAGGTACCTGGGACCTTCTGATCAGTACTCCCTTGCCGTAACCCTAACCACCCCCCTGCGCCCCTGTGTTACATATTTCACCTGAGGATCTGCTGGCAGAAGCGCTCTTTGTGCTCCGGAGTGAGTAGGACGCAGGGGAAGGCGTCGGGCTGCAGGGCGTCTCTCAGCCGATTCGCGAGCAGGCTGGGACAGTGGAGGCTGATGGAGAAGAGAATGTCAGCCAGGTGCTCCAGGAGATCCTGGGAAGTCTGGATACTGATTGCCTACACACACACACACACACACACACAGTATATCGGGTTATATTTCTAATGAGAAATGACAATACTACAGTATGTTTTCATAGCCATGTTAAGCAAAGGCGGAGGTAATTTAACGTTCAGTATATTAAATATTAAATACATTTTATTGCTGGATACTGCTTGGTAAAATGGCATTGATTTAAATTTCTATACGTCCACAGTTTAACAGTAGTTCAGCTGCGAAACACAAGTATACAGTGGAACCCTGGATTGCTAAAAAAAAATTTAACTTGATAAACGAACGAGGTCTTGATATACGCTTTGTCTGCCGAGTGTCACGTGATCACAACTGAGCCGATGGTTCTTCTCTCTCTCGCGCGCGCGCTGTGGGATTGTGGTTAGTCGTTGCCCATGCTCAGACTTGGTGCACGTGCATCACTCGGTCAGAAAGCAGTGATTTCATTTGTGTGTGTGTGTGTGTGTGTGTGTGTGTTTGAGAGAAAGTCATCCTACACAGTTGCCACACCCCCCCCCCCCCCTCCTCCTCTTCTCTCTCTGGTCTCAATCACTACAGCTAAGATTTTCTTTCAAAGGTAAAGTGCTGGTTAATTTCTGTCTTATTTTTTCTTTATGATTGGAATTAATTATTTTTATATGAATATCTTTGGGATCGTCTGAGTTTCCTTTACTTCTATGAGGTAATTCGCTTTGATATACGAGTGATTTGATGTACAAGCACGCCTCCTGGAACGAATTATGCTCACAATCCGAGGTTTAACTATCTGAATGTGATTATTTCTGTTGAAAAAACACGTGTAATTGTAGATACGGTGAGTTTTCTGTAAGGAGACTCCAGTGGCAGCGGTAAAGATTAACCAGGACCGAGATTAACTTGAGAGAGAAAGACGTGCTGGTGATGAAACGACTGTTCTTTCAGGTAGTAACCGCTATCCAGATGTTGTAAAGACTACATAAAACTAAAGGCAAAAATGTCCTTTTGTTAATAAACTAAAAATTGTAGTGGTACGAGAGGAATGAAACATTTCAGGGTGTGCCGGAGAGAGAATCGATGTTATGGCAGTAACACTACCTCCAGCAGGGTCTGAAGAAGCAGCAGGCCGTCCTCCTGTAGGACGTCTCGGACAGCGGGGACGTCCTCGCAGTGAGACATCATCTCTGTCTGAGTAGCGCCACATAAAGGAGAAAGAGAGACAAAACGTCTTGTCATCCCAAATAAGGAGGAAGACGCCCTTAGAACGGTGTATCACGCTGCTCATGCCATAAAACACTATGAGGTCTGTAAATAAAAAATAAATAAATAAAGATTGCACTAAATTTCCTTCTCCTGGACACAACAGTGTTTTGATGCAATATATCGTAAAAAGAGAGACTTACGAACAGCGCACATGTGGACCTGAGAGTCGGCGTCTCTGGAAATTTAAAAGCTAAAATCCCTGGAGAAAGAAGCAGCAAACACAATCTGAAGTTTTTTTTTTGTTTTTTATATCTCAAATGTTGTGATTAATTATAAATCAGACTCGTCCTGCTCGTGCTCTCACCGCAGTAGAAGACCACTCTGATATCGAGACCCTCGGAGCTATACAGATCCGCTTTCCTTTTCAAAACCTGTAAAGTATTTCACAATATGTACATCGAAAAACCCGTCTAGACTGATTTTACGTTTCGTTGCTCCTAAGAGGGAGAGTCAAAAATGATCCGCACATAGTTTATAATAAAAACGTCTGTCTTATCAGTACTTTCCGTTCCTGTCTCCCCGGTGCAGGAGTGAACGTGTTACATCAGTTAATGTAACTGCAAACATGGACGCCTCACTTGTCATTCGCATGAAAGTAGAGCAGCGTGCAGTGATTCATGTTTTCTTCTTTTGTGGTCTGAGGTTGGACCTGATGAAAGAGAAAAGACACGGATTCATCGCTACGAGTCTGAGAGTGAACGGCTGAGCATGGAGCGGAAACATCCTCAATCGCCGAGCGGGAAAAAGTTCAAAAGTCGACCATCAGCTGGGAAATTCATCAACGCTTACAGTTTCTGGGATTCTCGAGGGCCAGAAGTATTGGAACATCATCAGGAAAAGGGTTCGACAATCGACAGTGCTCGTTACAGTGAGATGCTTATTGAAGAGCTGGGCGTCGTGATCTCACATGACGATGCACGTCCTCACTGTCGATTAAAGCGTCCTCCCTATAGTCCTGATCTCACTCCATCTGACTTTGGTCCCCTGAAAGCAGCCCTACGAGGACAGGGATTCACATCTGATGAAGAAGTGAAGACAGCGGTGCATTTGTGGCTCAGTCTTGAAGTCTTGAAGGGAAAACGAAAGCTTCTTTACAGACGGACAAAGTGTATTGAACAGCAAAGAGATTATGTGGGAAAAAATTATGTATTTGTCTTTACTAAAAGTTGATTCAGATAAATTCTACAGCCAAAGTGCGGATCATTTTTGACTCACCCTAGCTTAATACACTTAAAACTGACGAGAATGGTACATCGATGAATGTCATACTGTACATCAGCAGCAAAGGTTCTAGTAAGTTCACATCCCGCATGCCTCTCTGAATAAGTGACTAGATACAGCAGAACTATTTATATTGTAGAACTTTTAAATCGTTTACACTTCAGGATTCATCAACTAATTACAAATTAAAAATACCAACCTGGGCATGAAGCTTCATAAAAGACTCGACCACATCAGGATGGTCTCTTGCACCTGCAACAATACCGCACACACACACACACACACACACACACACACACACACACACACACAACTTGTCTGTGTAGTTACTTTTATTTCAGTTCGATTTTGCAGCTGTAGCTCACTAGGATGTTCTTTAGTATTAAGTAGCCTGATCGCCATGGTGATATGCTAAACAGCTAGCTAATTCATTGGTGTCGCTGACGAGCAGAATAAAGACGTCACCGTAAACTCACTTCAATCTGATTTTCATTTCACTGCTTTTGTGAAAGTTTCTCAACAAGTTCCTTGTTTTTTTTTTTAATCATTGCACAAGTAAGCAAGGTTTTCTGGGTAATAAATCCTTGAGTGATGATTGCTTCACTTTAGAGTTTTTTTGGATTTTCCCCCCCGATTTTCTCCCTAATTTAGTCGTGTCCAATTCCTCCCACATTAAGGCTACTACTACCACTCAGTCGGGAGGGCCGAAGACTATCACGTGTTTCCTCCAAACCACGTGACGCCTGGAACTGCTCGCTCACGCACCGTTGGGGGCGGCGTAACACACTCGGAGGACAGCGCTATCCGCTCCTTCCGCTTGCGTGAGCTCACAGACGCCCCTGATTGGCTGTAGAGCCGTGATTAATGTGAGGACACTAAGTACCTCTCATCCCTCCCTTCTGAGAGGGCTCGGCCAATCAGCTCTCTCTAGACCTCCGGCTGCGAGAGGTTACAGCATCACCTGGGAATCGAACTCGCGCTCTCCGGATGATAGGGCGAGCACTTTACCACTTTAACACTAGAGTTTAACACTTTTCACAAAGCGCTTTAGTTTAACATCACCACCAGACGAGACAAGCGGGTCCCTTACCCTGCTGGAAAACCGACATGGTGACGTTGGTGACGAGCTCCAGCACCGTGCGGATTGATGAGACGTGTTCCTTCTCACAGGAAAATATCTGAACCAGCTGTAAATGTGTGTGTGAGTGAAGAGAGAGAGAGAGCGCGGTTAGTGAAATGCTGCAGAGCATCACGAGCAGCTCCAGAGCTGAGAAAATACGCAGTCCGGTTCCACCTGCTGTATGAGATCCAAGGCGGAGGCTTGTGGGTAGGCGCTGAACAGCTGACTGATCAGCTCACACAGCTGCGGTACGAGAGGAGCAAAATCACCAGCGAGGGTCTTGAGAGATTTGTCAAAAACAGCACATGAGGCCTGTGAAGAACAAAATGAGTAAGAAGTGATGCGTATATAGTGAAGCGCCTTCATCCCTCTGCTGTGGCTCCCTGTGGCTTTGGCAAATAAATAAATAATGAGCATTTAATTTAGTTTTATTTTAGTGCATTAGTTTTGAATTTGAAGATTATAGTGATCTTTTAACATTAAAATAAAACGTGTTTTATTTTTTCTTGCACAAAATACGCGCAGATGTGCGACACCCGCCGGCGTGAGTTTTTCAACGATGACATCACACAGACGCAGACGGCATCTTTGAGGTGGATAATTTAAGTTTTTTAATTCAAGTCTTTTATTTAAACAATAGACTTTGAGTATTTTATTTGAAATACTTGATTATAACACTTACCTCCACCACGTCGGTGTCTTTCAGCCAATTGCTCAGAAGTGTTTGGATGAGAGGGAACACCTGCTGTAGCATGACTACTACCTGAAAGAAACAAAAATCCAGAATATTTATTACATTCATTTATCCTAATCCTCTAATAAACAAAAACCTATACGATGTTTTGTCATTCTGAAAATACCACAATGGCAATGCAATTTTTGGTTCTGCTGAAATCTACCATCTTGTCGGACGTTTGTAATGTTTGGAATGAAGCGTTACAGCATTCAGTAGACCATTAAAGATGATGAAGGCCGTAACTCGTGCCCTCTTTTACCGGATTGTTTTGAGCAGCAAATCGGCTAACTTTAACCGCGTCTAGTCCTTCGCCGTGCTTCTTCAGGTCGAGAGAGGAGAAGAGGCTGGAGATCAGGCCGAGAACCTGGAGCGTGGAGTGTTTAGTGACAGGAGAGGGCTGTGAACAATAAGAACAACAATTTCAGTCCATTAAAACGTGTGTGTGTGTGAGACTGGTAAGGAATACAACCATGCTGACTGGCTTACATGATTAAAAAAAAATTATTATAACACTTTATCTACGATCAGATTCGTCCTTAAATAACATTAATGTGTACGATTGGAACTTCCATGGAATACATTTTAGGTTATTTGGAATAAGCTGCCTTCTCAGTCGAGTTAAAACGTCAGATGTGTGGTGGAGTAAAGCGCTGGTCTGATCCGTACCGCCTGATTGGCCAGAAGCTCCAGTTCCTGGATGTGAGGCGAAAGTAGAGAGAGCAGTTTGTCTGGGATCTCCTCATCCGGCATGGCCGAGAGCAAAAAACCAAGAGCCTGCATCAACCATGTGCTCTGAGGACTCTGTGGGAAGAAAAGTGCTCTGATTAATAAATGACGCAAGTGTAGGTCACACCGGGAATGTTGTGTGGATGAGAGGAATTCTCACCTTGTGGATCCGCTTAACAAGTGCATCCTAAAAAACAAACAAACAAACTAATTTAAATCCATAATTCCCTAAACAAAACCATGTGAAAGTCAACGTAATGGCAGTATTTATAGAATAAGAGGTTTGTTATGGCACCTGGTAACTACATCGTTCTTGTTTTTTTTTTTTTTTATCATCTAATCCTAATCTTATTAAAAAAGAGAGTGTGATCGACATGATGTGTGGGTTCAGACTAATAATGAAAATGAAAAACCACAACATCCTTTGTTCGTTAGTGATTAATAACTTTGAGAAAGACTCTTCTATACACCTGATGTTCAGTGGGTACGGAAAGTATTCACATCCCCATCAATTTTTCACTCTTTGTTATGTTGCAGCCATTTGCTAAAATAATTTAAGTAAATTTTTTTCCTCATTAATGTACAGACATCACCCCATATTGACAGAAAAACACAGAATTGTTGACATTTTTGCAGATTTATTAAAAAAGAAAAACTGAAATATCACATGGGCCTAAGAGCTCCAGAGATGCAGTCAGGAGATGAGAGAAAGTTGTAGAAAGTCAACCATCATTGCAGCCCTCCACAATTTGGTAGAGTGGCCCGACGGAAGCCTCTCCTCAGTGCAAGACACATTAAAAAACACCTGAAGGGCTCCAAGATGGTGAGAAATAAGATTCTCTGGTCTGATGAGACCAAGATAGAACTTTTTGGGCTTAATTCCAAGCGGTATGTGTGGAGAAAACCAGGCACTGCTCATCACCTGTCCAATACAGTCCCAACAAGGAAGCATGGTGGTGGCAGCATCATGCTGTGGGGTGTTTTTCAGCTGCAGGGACGACTGGTCGAGGGAAAGATGAATGCGGCCAAGTACAGGGATATCCTGGACGAAAACCTTCTCCAGAGTGCTCAGGACCTCAGACTGGGCTGAAGGTTTACCTTCCAACAAGACAATGACCCTAAGCACACAGCTAAAATAACGAAGGAGTGGCTTCAGAACAACTCTGTGACTGTTCTTGAATGGGCCAGCCAGGGCCCTGACTTAAACCCAATTGAGCATCTAAAAATGGCTGTCCACCAACGTTTACCATCCAACCTGACAGAACGGGAGAGGATCTGCAAGGAGGAATGGCAGAGAATCCCCAAATCCACGTGTGAAAAACTTCCCAAAAAGATGCATCTTTCCCAAAAAGACTCTGTACTAGATCAAAAGGGGGCTTCTACTAAATACCGAGCAAAGGGGCTGAATACTTAGGACCATGTGATATTTCAGTTCTTTTCTTTTTTTTTATAAATCTGCAAATATGTCAACAATTCTGTGTTTTTCTGTCAATATGGGGTGTGTACATTAATGAGGAAAAAAATTAACGTAAATGATTTTAGCAAATGGCTGCAACATAACAAAGAGTGAAAAATTGAAGGGGGTCTGAATACTTTCCGTACCCACTGTATAATTCTTAAGCAAAGTCTACTTGCAGGGATTAAACAACACACTGAAGCACTGTAGAACAGAGTAACTGTTTTGTTGTCTACCTGTGCGGACGCCAGGATGTCGTTGGCGTGCGGGTAAAGGTGACGCCTGCACTCACGGCAGATTCTCTTCAGCGTGGAGACCGCGGGAACAGACAGGTCGGAGTCGGACAGGGCGGGCAGGACGACACACAGGACTGCGGGCACCATGACCGGGTGATCGGACAACCACTCGGAGAGAGAGCCTAACAAAACGTAGACAAAAGCTGTGTGAGCACTGTATACAGAACACATTCACTTCACTCCAGGACAAACTAGTGTTGTGTTAGTGTGTAAGTGTTTGTTCCGATGCTTGGAGCTACATCATCTTTAACATATCCAGATTTGTGTCTGTTTGTACCAAGCGTGAGCATGAGAGTCTCTGCGAGCTGAACGCTGTTCGCCGAGATGAGCGGGATGAGGCCGATCAGACCCGGAATCACGTCTGAGTAACTGACGTCCGCCGTGTCCGCTATGGACTGGAAACCGAACAGCAGAGCCTCTATATCCTCCAAATAGAGAAAGACAGTGATAAGAAGACAAACAGAACAAAGACTTGTTTTTGGGGAAATAGTGCTGATAATGTTAAATTCTGTTATTCCACAATATTCGGAATACTAAGACTGTGCCGCATATGGGTAGCTTGGGTCACCCCTGGCCATCTCTTAGCTCCGCCCCTTCAATAGGCAGTTCCTACAGGTCAAGTCAAACGAGATACTGACCTGCCACGAGGACGAGTGCGTCGTGTCGGTCAGCAAGACGCCGAGTTTATCGTACAGTTTGCGCAGTAGTTCGGGGCCCAGCAGCTCATACACACACATCAGAGTGTCCGAGATATCGACTCTGCAATCAGTGTAAATATTGTATTAAATCAAAACATGCATCCAACGTTTATACTGTACATAACCTTGGATGGTTACACAACGTACTGTAGACGCGCACTTTCTCATGTTATTCGATCATTTTGCTGACCTGTACGTCCGGAATTGTTCCTTGTCCTCAGAAGACCACGAGGCGTAGTCGTGCTCGTTGGGGAAGCGTGCTTTGTGCAGCAGGACGTCAACCAGCTGGAAGTAAACGGGTCTGTACATCTGCAGGTAAAACGTCTGCTTCTCAGTTTGCAGCGACATGATGTCATCCTGTAAGAAAACCACCAGCTCTCACTAAAGACTACGAATTAAGATTAAGAATTACGTCTCGGACGTCTAAAATCCGCCGACGAACCTGCAGCGTGTACCAGAATGTGAGTGTGAGTGAGCTGGACGTCTCGTCCACTGGGTAGTGGCCAGGAATGGCGGTGCTGGACAGAATCATATTGACCAGAGCCTGGAAACCCTGCCAGTGTCCAGTCTGTTCCAATAATGTTCTGAGACATGACGTGAGACAGAGAGAGACGGAGAAAGAGAGAGAGAGACAGTGACAGTCATAATATCTCAGCCTGACATATAGGGGAGATTGAACCCATGTAGTGAAAGTCATTCTGCTCTGGTGATGATCTTTATATATTTTTTACACGTTACATGCATGCAGTAAGGTCAGTGTGGGTGCGACCTCAACCTGCAGTGAGTTTCGCCGAGAGCAACGACGATTCTGCAGATTCCGTGAGACGTCTCCATGTCTCTGTCGTGCACTGCCTTCTTCAGTTGTTCCTGAAGCTCGAGAACATGTGGCAACAGCTTCACCAGACTGTCCGCAGACCTACAGGACAGACTGGATTAGATCTGTGTCAAAGGCAGTAATTGTTAGTGTGCTTTCATTAAGTACTGTTATGCTTACATTCAGTTTAGAAGGAAGAGCTTGACGCATAGACTTTACGAGCATGAAAGTGATACCGTTATGAATTATTTGGTAAACGTTTTTGTTTATTAATTGCCAGGGAAAATGTGTCTTCTTAAAATTTTAAAGTCCGGTCCTCACCTCTGCCAGTCAGGCACTGAGAGGGCACCGACGACGCTCTCCACAGCTGTATCAAAAAGCTCAGGCACTTTAAGCAGCGCCAAGCTATCCCGCAACACTCCTTCACTCTGTCCCAGATCGACGCCGAGCCCGAGCCAGGACGGCACGCAGCGTAGCGCCCGCTCCTTCATGCTGCCAACCGAGCCTTCGCCCCGTAGCAACTCCCGCAGCTGTGGACACAACACCGTCCACTCTTGTGCAAGGGCACCCTGAAGCCTGGCACGATTCCCTGATGTGAACTTCTTGCTCAAGAGCTCCTCAGGCAGCACGGTGAGCACCTCTAACAGGGCAAGACGCCGTCCATCCACCTCAGATGTGCCCTCTCCGCTCTGGAATGCCTGCAGGAGATCGGGCACGGCGCTGGGCCAGGTGTCGAGTAGCGTGCGGAGGATCAGAGACGCCAGGGCCACGCAGAGGCGCGTCAGCACCATCTTGGGGCCAAGGGCGAAGTGGCACACGTGGGTGACGAGCTGAGATCGAAGAGACTCGCGAAGCTCAGGACTGAGGTCATGCCAGTGGCTGGAGATCTTGCTGTGTAGTGTGCTTGCACCAAAAAACTGGATCTCAGGAACCTGCTTGGAACAAAACCATTGCAATCACGCATTACGATCTGAGGGTGAGCTAATAAGATAATAATTCCTTTGTTTTATTTGTGATTAAAATGTACGAAAACTTAAAACATTCAAAAACCATAAGCCGTAAGCAACCCTTGGCTACTAGTGATGGGAAGTTTGAATCATTTTAGTGACTCGGTTCTTTGAATCTCGTTCATCAAAATGAACGAATCTTTT
>JAQQZT010000001.1:32243304-32255334 GCA_030068275.1 Clarias platycephalus
GATAATTGCATTAATGAGAAATTGAACAGGTGTTCCTAATAATCCTTTAGGTGAGTGTATATGTATATATATATATATATATATATATATATATGTATAACCAAGAGCAATTTCCCTCTGGGATTAATAAAGTTCTTTGAATCTTGAATATATAATTTTTGAAAATTTTGAGCAGGCTGTATTTTAAGTATACTATTAGATTCAAGGTTCAATGATTTTTATTTGTTTGTCAACGCCATTATATGTGCAGACACGCAGAGGAATCAAAATAGTGTTTCTCTGCTCTCTCAAGTGTTTACATTGTCAATGCAATATAAAAAGTTTGTATAAGAATATCAGCAGTCAGTGCAATACAGAAACTGATTTTCGTATGAAGATTACAGCATTGTACCTGAAATAAATAGATATAAATGAACAAAGTAAATATCTCGTAAACATCTAAGTGAAATATAAGGTGCGAGACAGAGAGCAGCAGTATGACAAAAAGTCTGTAAAGTGTAAAAGTGCAGATAGTGTCAGATTTAAAGAATTTGTACATGTAACATAGGTGTTCCATGTGTGCAGAGTTCTGCAGAGAGCATAAAGTGTCTTATGTGCAATGAAAGAAGTGTGGGCCCAACCTCCCTTCCGTGGCACTGAGATCAACCATCATGGCGGACACACAGAGCCGGCTCGCAAAAAAGACACAAGCTGTTTGGGTTCCTGACATCTTGTTTGTTTTGACACCTTGTCACATGACCGCTGCAGTTGCATACTCATCAGTACTCATTAGCGTTTTTCCGCCAAAGATGATCGTGTACCTACACAGAATCAGCCTTGTCTGTGTTCAATTATTTCAATGTTTATACAACACATTCTATTTGCTATAGTGACTTTCTTTTCTTTTCTTCTCTTTTCATTTTCATTTTTCTCTACATACATACTTACACATGTAACATATTTTGAGAAGCATGTCTATGTCTTTCAATAATCAAATGAAATTCAAATTTTAATTCCGTATTAGTCCTGTACACAACCACACACAGTGCAGTGAAATGACTGTCTGTGGACTAAAATAGAAAGATGTCCTCACACCTCCAGGGTCTGGGTTTGATTACCGCCTCGGGGGCTGTGTGCATGGAGTTTGCATGTTCTCCTGCTTGGTGGGTTTCCTCCAGGAACAAATACATGCAAATTAAGCTATTTGGCACTCCCAATTTGCATGTAGTGTGTGGGTGTGTGTGTGCGTGCGCACCCCACCTCATGTCCAATGTCTCCTGAGATAAGGGACTCTGTACACAGCATAAACCGTACAGAAGATGAATCAGTGAGTGGCAGAATAAAATAAAATAAAAAAACCCACAGGATTTACAGAATGTACAAAATGCTATTGTAAACTGTGGTATATAAAAATATAAAAATACAGTAGGGGAAAGATATGACTGAAACATGAGGTATAGAATGACATGATGTTATGTGTCAGCAGCAGTGTGATTGTCCATGTTACAGACTAGCAACAGTAACAACAATAAAAATATCTTGCACAAAATAAAAAAAGGTTGTAAATAAAATATGAACAAAACAAAAGTATTGTCTGTGGTTGATTTCCTTTTAGCTCAAACTCCAAAGATTATCAGGTCGTGACACGTCCCTAGATTTAGTGTCTGTCAGTGCGAATTTATTAAAAATCCCACTTCACAGACTGTATTCGTTAGATTATTTGAGAAGACTTAAAATGCATAAAGTAGATTACAATGAAATATTAAATTTCTCATCAAAACCTGATTTACTTGCTTATACTTAATTTAATTGGAACACATTATGTAGAGAGAACGCTTTCAATTTATACAAAATTGACTCAATCCTTTTAAAGTATAAATTCTTGCGAGGATGTTAGCGGACTGAAGTATTACATCGCATGTGTAGAACGGCGGAGCGGCGGATGCTGCGCTCTCATAAGCCCAAGAGACCTGTGTTTTTTACCTGCAATAAAATAAAATATTTTTAAAAATAAAATTAGGCTCAAATATATCCACAGTTACTGTTCATAAATAATCTAGGGAAAAACAAGTGCTTACTTCACAATCAGCCTGTATTTGCTACATTTCTGAACCATTTGGCTTTCCATAGTCAGTCACCCAATGACGCTGTCCCATGTGGTGTTTCATCATGAGGTCTTTACTGGGAAGAAAAGCTAAAGCAAAGAAAACAGTTTGTTCATAAACATGAGTTGATTTTCGTATAAATACACATAAACGTTGTTAACTTAGAAAGAGTAATGCATTTAATTTATGTAAAATAAAATTAACACCTCAAAACTGAGATGAAGTGACTGAGATTCATAAGTGACATGAGTCATAAAAAATAAACAACAACAACAACAACAATAATAATAATAATAAATTGAAACTAAATCAAATGAAATTAATAGTAACCACTTTTGATTAGATTTAATTAAATTACTATTTTATTATTATTTTTTTTATTTATTTTTTTTTTACATTAAAAAAATTATTTGTAATGATATTTTAAATTAATAACATTTTAAAACATAATTTCATCAATTGTCTGAAGGCATAATGTTTATAAGTATTAAATTACTATTTAAAATGTAGTTATTTAAAATGTCATTATTAATTCTATAATTCTAAACTGATGTTCAACAGTATTTCTTTTCTCTTTTTAAATTTTTAGTAAATATACAAATGATGTTTCATCATTGTAAATGTGCAAAAGTTACAAGGTAAGAAATAATAAAAAGCTAACTTTTATATTATTAAATATTCTCATTCATATTCTCACTTGATGAAATATTCTTCAAAATCATTCCATTCCATTGTACATTTATTTTTAATATTTTGAAAAAAAACATATTAAACATGACCAATAATGGCACATATTGTATGTTAATATTCATTTTGATGGATTACTTAAGCACTGATTACATAAAAGAAGACATACGTATGTAAAAGATCTTACACTGATCACATGACACCAAATCCATGTTTTTCTTCCCAGGCTGCTTGAGCCTATTGAAGTTAACGCATGGCCTCTGTAGGAGCCTGTGGGGAGAGATAGCAGGTATCTGAAGCTCAGGTAACCGCTCTGTCCTCTCAAATGGCGCCCTTGTGTCTACTGAATTAATGGGAGGGGAGCCGTGGACTGAAGTGAGAGGACCGTGCGTGTGTCTGTTCGTGCGTTTGTCTTTTTATATTGAACTCAAGCTGGATTTTATTCCTCTGAGTTTACTATTTAAACACAGAAAATTACCAATGATTATAAGGTTTTATTTATTTGTACTTTATTAATTCATTCTTAAAGTTAATGTTGTGAAATGTCCATGAGCCAAGTTTACATATTGCTGTTATCACTCATACTATAGCAGCTATACGGTATCTATATTTCCTAATACGATAGGGGGAAATACCAAATTATTATTTTTTTTTTTTACCAAAAAACATTGAAGCACTGCAGGTTTGAAGCACTGGTATTGGAGACTCCTTCCATTATGTTAAATGATCTTAGAGAAAATGTCATTGCATGCAGGATTTAATTTATCAGACTTATATAAATGTTATATAGACTTAACAGTCTAAATATGATTTATAAATAACAATCAGTGCATTATTTCACTTAAAGTGTGTTGCATGGCTAGCATACACACCCCGGAGTGTCTTTCTGTCTTTCTGATATGGATCAGATTTGAAGTCAGATATGAAGTCCTAGAAGTGTAAGAACATTATCCACCACCTGAAATGAGCAATTTACCCTTACTGTAACCCTGCTGGAGCCTAAAAGTCACCAGTGCTAAATTTCCTTTAGGTGGGCTTCAGAAATGTTGCCACAGCTTGGGTTTGCGGTCCAGTCTCTGGTTGGCTTTGATTATTGAGCTTCCCTTTGAGCTTCTGCCAAACGGAGAGGGAGCCTCTCCAGGAAGTCTTGACCCTGGGTTTCATTTAGGAATTTTTCCTTATTTACTATTCTCAGAAGTCGATTGTGTGCGCGTGAAAAAATAGACCTTCTGGTGGGGGGCTTGCGTTCGGTGGTGCTGTTTGAAGGGGTGTTATGTGCGAGACCATACGCTCCCCAGTGTACAGGGTCGAGCCTACAGTGAAATCCCCCAAGTTCCTAAATCTCTTTGATCCTTGGGAAAACCGTGACTCATTCAACCTCTTGCTTACTATTTAGATTTTTTTAAAGAATAATTTTCTAAAACAACAAATGCAAAAGTTTTGGATTTTGAACGGAAACACAAGGAAAATGATTTCTATTCTCCAAATTATCTATGATATTATTAACAAAAAATTTAAGTCCAATTTTAATAAATTAATATGAGTTTTATGTAATCCAATAATATGTAAATTGTACAAGAAAATAGTGATGTCAGTCCTTATTCTACGAAGGCCATATATGATATCTGTATACAGTAGATCAGACGAAAGCAAGATATGTGGTTATACATTATTTGAGAATATTTTATATAATGTTCAGTATGAAAAACAAACCAGATTAACTGACATTCGAATTTCTTCCGCTATTCATAGCTTTAAATGTGCTTCATTTTGTCCAAAGGGTGCACAAACTTTTGTACCACCTATAAAAATGGTAGCAGTCGTCTAGAAAATATTAATCTTTTAATAAGTGAGTGTGTTAATTCATGTGTTTACGTGCACGAGTGTAAATTTATGCACTACTCGTTCTTCGCCAAAGGATGCCTGGGAATGGGGCTGATTGATACGATATGGTCTCGAAAACATCACATTAGCCTCCTCTCCTCAGGTATCGTACCCTCGAAACCATGCCAAGGACATGCCACATGGCACTGAAGCTGAACAGGCTGTTGTTGGACAGGCCCAAGGGAATGCAGAGGCCCGGGCTGTTAAAAGGCGGTGGCTGCGATGTTGTTCCCTCTCAGGTTAGAAGGACGACGGAGAAGAAGACTCCTGAAGAAGCGAACCGACAGAGGTAAGCGAGGTCTCGTTTTCTTCTTTATTCCAAGTTTAATCACAATCAGCAAAAGAGCACACGAGACCCGTCTGGTAATTTAATTTTTTGGGATAAAAATGACAACTGTGTGAATAATGAATTTCTATTTTACGATACACTGTGCACCAGTTATAGAAATATACTGTATATCTACATACACCTGCAACCATTTTGAGACATTTGAACTAATACTCAAGTGTTGTTCTCAGCAACAAGTCTGCCAAATCAGCCACATGTCAATATAATAGATTAAACTAAATGTTTAAGTGAAAAAAAAAGCTATATTTAAAAAAAAACTGTGAAATTGTGAAGCTGCAAAGTTGCAGAAATCATATTTTGCTTTATCACAATAAGAAAAAGTATCAAATATGTATTCAGCAGGTTATAAGAAGGTTGGACTGGAAGTATATATGAAGGTTTACTGAAGGTTTTGTAGAATTGAATTGGGTATCCTCATTTCCACCTACATTGTGTTTCTCTACTTTTATGCCCTGTAGTTTATAAGCAGCTACTCATCATCGTCATCAATAAAATGGCCGGTTCACTCTGCCTGGCCATCCTGGTGATGGCTCCAATGGTGATAGCAGCGGCCGAGGTGTCAACTTCCAGGAGTCCAGAGCGACTCTGGGTTAAGCCTACTAAGAAGCCCCCTCAAAACGGGGAACCTACTTCCTCGTCGCCTACCCGCCTGGGTGTCCGCTTGACCACCACCATGGCTCCCATCCCTTCCAGCAGTGCCATGCCTTATGAGACCACAGAGTCCATCACGGATTCATACTCGTCGTCCACCGAGAGCAGCACCTACTCCAGTGAGGCATATTCACCTGACTACCACACGGAGGCCATGTTGCCACCCGGAATGGGTCCCCGGAACTACACTCTGGACTACAACGAGTGCTTCTTCAACTTCTGTGAGTGCTGTCCACCAGAGAGGGGCCCTCCAGGACCCATCGGAGAGAAGGGGTCGCCAGGTCAGACAGAGGAAATGAAAGATACAGTGTAGAGGCTGAGATGAAAGCTAGAGGTGGTGAACATTCCAGAAGACCGGCACTCCCAAATCATCCATTTCAGCGATAAATATTGAGTAAATATTTAGATGGAATATATTGTGTTTAGATTTTGTTGGTCCACACAGAGTGTACAGTATTGCCCCTATATTAAGGTTGGAGTAAGGAGCTTAAGCTGATGGATAATTATTTAGATTTTGAGTAACTGCTATATTTGATTGCCCATTCTGGTATGCGTTTTTATGTCTGTCCATGTCAGGTGTTCTAGGGCAGAAGGGGGAGATGGGACCTCAGGGAGCAACAGGACCAGCAGGACCTTCTGGAACTCCAGGACAACAGGGAGAAAAGGGTCGGTGAAGGCTTATCTAAAGCTAGTGGTTCCAAATTGGTCCAAATGTATTTTGTAAAATTCTAGCCTAGTGAATCTATGATGCTTTTAGACATCTTAATGGCACCAATACAAGCCAGAAGGCTAATGCATGTCCGTGTTTTGTAATGGTATCATTACAGAGAGTTATTAATGTCTGGACAGACTAGGAAAATAAAAAGTCATAACGAAACAGACTACAGCATTCTATGGTGATAGCGTAATCTAGAATTTTCAAAGAGAGTTTCCAAAGATTGCAAGAATTGGTGGTAATGACTGTTCTTGGTGAAGTAAGTATTTGTCTTTCATCATCAATTTGTCTTTCAGCATCCAACTATTCCCACTTAGATGGATTATAATGACTACCATGTAGCCTGTTTTTGATCAGGAACCAGTGAGAAGGTCATTGTTGTTGCATGGCTATAAAAGGTTTTAATGACATACCTATTGTTCCTTCAGGTGATCCAGGACAAGCGGGAGAGAAAGGGATTCCAGGAATACCAGGTTCTAATGGCAAACCGGGAGATAAAGGTTCGTTGTCCTGCAAATAACTATCTCTCATTAGAGTAAAATTGACTTACTGCCTCAGGTAAGTCGATTTTAACTTCTCTTTTAATGTCTCCAGGTGAACCAGGTCTTAAAGGAGACAAAGGCGATATTGGTTTGCCTGGATTGAAAGGTGACCTAGGGAACAAAGGGGAACCTGGACAAAATGGGAGCAAGGGAGAAAAGGGTGAAACGGGCCTTCAAGGACCGATGGGACTTGCTGGACGAGATGGAATGAAGGGGCTAAAGGGTGAAAAGGGAGAAATGGGAGAACGAGCTATGATGGAGAAGGGGGAAAAAGGTAACAAAGGTGAACCTGGGCCTTCAGGACCTAAGGGAGACCTGGGCAAGCCAGGACTTAACGGCACAGAAGGAACTCCTGGAGTAATGGGCCAAAAGGGAGATACAGGCTCTCCAGGTCCACAGGGAGAGCCAGGTAAAAGAGGGCCACCTGGACCACCAGGACAAAGAGGGATGCACGGGATGAAAGGAATGCGAGGTATGAAAGGGGTACGTGGCCAAAGAGGAATGAAGGGCTCAAAAGGAGAACCATTTATTCAAAAGCGCTCAGCTTTTAGCGTAGGACTCTTCCCTAGCAGGTCCTTCCCTCCTCCGGGCCACCCAGTCAAATTTGATAAAGTCATCTACAATGAGGAGGGACACTGGGATCCCTACATCAGTAAGTTCAATTGCACTTATGGAGGCGTCTACGTGTTTTCCTACTACATCACCGTCCGCAGTCGTCCTTTACGGGCCGCTCTGGTAGTGAACGGAGTCCGTAAACTGCGCACTCGTGACTCGCTCTATGGCCAGGACATAGACCAGGCCTCCAACATGGCCCTGATCCGACTGTCCGCCGGTGATCAGGTGTGGCTGGAGACACTGCGGGACTGGAATGGAATTTACTCCAGCAGTGAAGATGACAGTACCTTTTCTGGCTTTCTGCTCTTCGCTGATGCCACTATGGAATGACGATTGAGGAACCCTGAGAATGGACCTTTTACTTTACTTTATGTGACCAGTGCCTGTTGCATCAGAAGTCAACTATTTTACCCGAGCCTCATAATAAAGCCAGATACGCTTACTAACAGCAGCTGACCAGATACTAATAACTCTGCTGAAATTCATATCAGAGTGCACCTTCAGGGATGGTTTTGCAGACACTGACTACTTGTAGCATATGGAATGGAAGACATTCCGCATTGAAAAGCAATCATTAGGCAGTGCATGAATTACTTTTAAATAAGGCAGTGTCCCCAAATGACATCTATCCACCTAGCGTCTTTTGTTCCCGGGCTTGCCTCTTGAGGCACCATGACCCTGATTGGGATAAAGCAGTAACTGAAGATGAACGAAAGAAGGAATTAATTAGATGATAATCAGGTCATTTAATTGTTTTTAGTTTTTTGTTATGAAAATAATGTGTGATTCTGGGTCTTATGCAAAAAATCGGTGCATGTTTAAGAAACTAGCGTAGGATCAAGTATACATTTTCAAAGTTTTTAATTATTGTTGAAGACATATTTTTATAAAACAGAGACTTTTCTAACTTTTCCTGGATATTTTCAATTAAATGAGGGATTCCTTTTATTTAAATTGAGGCTTAGTGCATCACTTCAAAGTAGAAATTAAGGATTCAATGAGGCATGACTTTTGTAAACATCCCAAATTTGGTAAAGGGCAATAATTATATTTTGTTGTAGCATGTTTAAAGCATTTCACCAAAAAACACAATACAACTTGGATGCAGTTTGGGCAAACATTTAGCATTCTGTCCTTCAACTGTTTTTCAGGAAAAAGTTCAAGTAACATGAGCATAATGCATAATGGCTTTACTTTTAATTTTGTCTCATTTCCGGCATTTAATTAATGCACCATAATGTCTGACATGCATTTCAGGTCTTCATGTGGTTCTTCTTCATTGTAATGATTGCGTCTCAATGTGACACGAATTCCTCTCCACAGCAGCACTGCTCATAACCATAGTTTCCTGTTTGCACAATAAAAAACATGGCACTTGATCTCTGTGTAATTGTTTTCATTTTCTCTTCGAGGGGACGTTCGAGTAGAGATGGGGACAAGTTAGTAACGACACAAATGTTTTAGGCTGAAGAGGATTTCTAAACATGTCACTTTTAAAAATTTGTCTTCAAAGGCGCCCACAGACATTAAGGAAAGGGTTTAGCACTCATCTTTGACTACTGGCTGCCAGTCATTTACACGTGACCTCCAGTAAATTGAAGTTCATTATTGCCAGTTAAACGTAATAGAATTTAAATTTTTAGCTTTTTTTTGGCAATAGCAAAAATATAACTTGTTAATATCAAAAGTCTTACTTATCTCAAAATTTTAGTGTATAATTTAGAATTGTGACTCACCTGAAAATCTTAACTTATTGCATAATCAGGCAAAGCAATAAGAGAAAAAACAAGGAAAAAACATATTTGTGTAGAATAGTTGTTTCTGTATTTTTGCACATTTTTCTATGTTTAATTTTTCTTTAAATATATAGATTTTTTTCTTTATATCTATACACTTTTTGGAATGATTTTTACCCTAATGATGTGAGAAACCATATATGGGAACTTCACTGACCTTGACGTGCAACATAAAAATGACAACAATGAATAATTTTGAAAAAAATCACAAAAGTAAAAAAAAGACTCTTGAGGTTCTGAGTATTTATTATAGTGCCCTATAAAGGTTTAACAACCTTTTATAACCTTTTATAAAGGTTAATTTTTTCAATTAAATATCTTAATCTGTAAATTATTATTAATTGATTTGTCAAATGTTATTTAAAATTTTCTCACATTTTTCACTTTTTAATCTTAAAATTTGACTTATTAGCTCAAAAGTCTGACATCTTAATTTTTTTTAATGAATTTTATATAACATCTGTCAAATTTGAACTGAATATTTCAACTTTGTGAACTTTCTTTAAAAAGAGTTTTCTTAAAGGTTTGACTTATTTTTCTTTAAATTATCTCAAAATGTTTGTTTTAAGTTAAAATTGTGACAACTGGATAATAAAAACATTCTGAATTCTCTTTAACTAACATAAGATCAGTTTTCCTAATGTTTCATTTCATTTAATCATAATTGACTTAGACAATACTTCGACTTATCTCAAATTTCGGACTCACATTTTAATTTCGCTGCAGCATCTCAAATCTTTGAGCTAATGTCTCAACATTTTTACCTATCTCAAAAATTCTGACGTATTTGAATGATCCTAATACTCTGACATATTATCTAATATTTGATTATTTGATTATTTATACAGTATTTTACAAATGGTGAAAATATAAATGTGGAAATTTAACTGGTAAGAAAGTTGAAATGACTTTTTGGTTGGTTTGCTCTAAAACTGTATCACACAAGTCTCGCTGGATTAACGGAGACCCATGAGAATTATATCTTACAGCTGGCTTGGGAACATCTGGGGATCATGACCTTCACAGCCTGCTGCGAGTGTGACGTAATGAAAATAAACGAATGAATGAATTTTAATAAGGGGTGCCAGTAATTCTTTAGTAATCTGCAGATTCATCAATGCCAAGACAAAACAAAATATTCACGAAAATAGAAAGTTTTATTCTGGAGCAGAGGAACATAAACCTGACCGCCTCTTTAACAGAACAGAAATTTAACTCAGTATTTAATCGTGTTTGCTGAAAGGGAGTGCAAATCTGTTTAATAAAACATAAAAATAATGAATTTGTGTTATATATGTTTTGCATTCTTTAAAAAATTTGTACCTGTTTTTATCTTTTTTTTGTCAAACATTTGTCAAATGTTGATTAATTAAATTAATACATGCAAAATGATAACGTGAATATAGGTTTTAACTAATATTGTAAATAAGGTCTTAATTCACTCACTCATTCATCATCTATACCGCTTTATCCTGTATTCAGGGTCATGGGGGGCTGGACCCTATCCCAGCAGACTAAAAGCGTGAGGTGGGGTACATCCTGAACAGGCTGCCACTACATAGCAGGGCACACACACACTTATTCACACACTACGGGCAATCTGGTACGCCAATTAGTCTAATCTGGATGTCTTTTGACTGTGGGAGGAAACCGGGGTACCTGGATAAAACCCATCAAGCACGGGGAGAACATGCACATTTTCAAACACGCACACAGAGGCGGGAATCAAACCTGGCCCGGACCCTGGAGGTGCAAGGCGAGAGTGCTAAACACTATGCCACTGTGCTTAAATAAAAGTATTAATTAAACGGTCATATTTAATCATGTATGTATACTGTAAATCTAACAGTGAACATGTATTTCTTTTTATATAAATACGAAAAACTGTGAATATATGCAACTATATAAGCTTATTACATTTAACTTCTAAGTAGTAGAAGTATATAAAAAAAAAAGAAAAACATTTTTTATGCACAAATATTTCTTCCTCAGATTGTTCCTACAAAAACTAAAGAAAACTATTTAATAATTGACAGAAATCTGAGATCAATGACCTCATTCAAAACTTGTCGACCGTTGGAACTCTGACGTCACCGCGGCTGCGGTTCTTCCACTGGCCGCTAGACGGCGCCATTATAACCTTCATTATGCGAAATACTGTAGAAGATCAACAGCTGTATAATGGGGCAGATCTGAGAAGCTGGCAGGTTTATAAACAGGACACGAGAGATGTTTGGACTCTGAAATCATGTCCTGACTGCAGTTTGGTGATTTTCCTTTTCCAGTGTCAGAGAGAGAGAGAGAGAGAGAGAGAGAGATATGCATATCTGGGGTCAGAGTATGCACAAGTTACACGAGTGTATTTGGCAGCTGCTTCAAACAAGACTTTTTATTTTATTTTAAAGAAGGTCCAGTTTGCTTAAATCAATTCAACAAACCTTCTCCATCCCTCCTCTAACATCCCTGGCCTTTGTTGTTGTCTTGCTGCATTGCTGATGCTGGATGATTTTATTTATTTATTTTTCCTAAAGAAGATTCTGATAAACATTGGTGGTGTTAAATTTTTTTTAAATAATAGATGTCAGCTTATGTATTACTTATCCACTTACTATTATTTACCAAAAGTAAACAGGTGGCACGGTGGTGTAGTGGTTAGCACTGTCGCCTTGCACCTCCAGGGTCCGGGTTCGATTCCCGGCCAGGCTCG
>JAQQZT010000001.1:32263080-32283893 GCA_030068275.1 Clarias platycephalus
GTAAAAACCTGTGCCAAGTTGTAGTGCGGACTGAATATTCCGCTGTGGCGACCCCTTGTCGGGAGCAGCCGAAAGACAAACAACAACAACAAATAATAGCTTCCACTCTTATCTTGGTATGCTGAAGCATTAATATTGACCTTCACTGGGGATAAAGAACCTGATTAAAACACGTTAATTCAATAATTAATAAACAGGTTTGGCCAAATACGTCTGTCCACATAGAGTATACAAATATACCTATGTAGTATACAAATACACCTGCACTTCTGTAATAATCATCATATAGCAAGAAGATGGCACCTAGGTGATAACGGGTTATATGTCACTGTATAGGGCTAAAATCAAACTTCACTCATGCACACGCACATGAAACATAACCCGTTGTCACCTAGGTGCCATCTTCTTGCTATATGATGTTTATACTCATATCACTGAGTTCTGAGCCAATCACAGCGCGGTATTTCCACCCTTTAAAGGCGCCGGCGACTTCCGGTATGGTTCATTAGTGAGCTGAGCTTGGAGGTGTGAAGATGCGCTGGTTTCCGCTCTCTGCAGTGTTATTACTGGCCTGCTCGTTTTATCGAGCCGACGGTCACAACAACAACAACGGCGTCAGGAAAACCAAAATGCAGTTTGCAGCCGGTCCGCTTCTTAAATTTCAAATCTGGTAAGAAAACACAGCGTTTTTTTGTTTTGTTTTTAACTCGCCCTCAAGCGGCGCTCTGATTAAAGCTGCTTTAGCTAGCTAGCCAGCTATCATAATGCTAGCGTTGCCATTAAACGCGTCAACAAAACAATTATCTCAGCCTTTATATTTTGAACATGGTGGTTAATTAAACGTGTGGGTTTTTTTGTGTTTTGTTTAAAATACCCTGACCCGTAAATTGTCATTTGAGTGTATATTTACATTTCCGTCATGACCCTAACGACAAGCGTTAATGAGTTCCAAATAACTTTCTCCTCCCTACACAAGTGCACTACATAAAGCGCGAGTGAATGAGGCGCTTAGTGCACTCGATGTTCTATGGAGTGATTTAGGATGAGACCCGTCCCTCAAGACCTTAAGGGCTCCCCATTAAGCTTTTAATTAGATTAGGCAGACGTGAAAAAATTACATTTTAGTCAGTTTCCTCTTTGTCCCCTTGTGTTTGACTTGTTTAGTTAAACCCCAAAGACAGGGTCTGTATCCCAAATGTCAGTAGTGCACTACATTAAACTTAATTTTGGATGTTTTAGGATTGAGCCATGGTAACTTGTTGACCAGTGTAAACATTATTTTGTGTAAGCATTAACTAATCACTTAAACCTGCAATTTATTGGTATTAAATTGATTTCGTATTCTTTTATTAAACTCGTGCATGATTTTAGAAACTGTACTCAATCAGAGCTTTGGTTAAATTGTTGGCTTGATCTGATCAGATCAGTAAGTGTAGTTGTTTATGCTGTTTTATTCCCAGCATCTCCTGAGGCTACAAGCGGGTGTTTGAGGAGTACACGCAGGCCTTGTCCCAGCGGTACCCAGACATCCGCATCGAAGGGGAGAACTATCTCCCTCTGCCGATTTACAGGTGAGAACCAAAAGCCTGAGTTCTTTATCTGTATTGGGAGAAAAAAAAATGTCTCATCACATATGTGTCCGTCTTTCTGTTCAGGCACATCGCTTCCTTTCTATCCATTTTCAAACTCTTCCTGATCGGACTGATCGTTGTAGGCAAGGACCCGTTCACACTTTTCGGCATGGAGCCTCCGCGACTTTGGACTTGGAGTCAGGAGAATAAGGTGAGACTCAACGCACTTGGTTTGGTTATAAAGAATTTCACCATTCTTTGCATCTCGTAGCTGTTATGATTAATCTCCAAGGTGACGTGTTTTTGAGAGTGTTGGACACATCGGGGACTAATATGCCTCTTACAAGCGAAGGTGTTAAGTCCCGGCGGTCATTTATCCACGAATGCGCAGATAAATAAGCACTAAATTTAGTCTTTCTAAAGTGTGAATCTGAGATATTACAGTATTTTATTTGGAAAAATTACAGGAGCAAGATGCTCAGAGTTTTGCGTCGGCTTACAGGTTTGTTCTGTTCTCTTGTTTTTGACAGATCTACGCCTGCATGATGGTGTTCTTCTTCAGCAACATGCTCGAAAATCAGTGCATGTCAACGGGGGCGTTTGAAATCACGCTTAACGGTAAAAATCCCTCATCTGGCTGATGCGTCTATTCTCTGTTGTCCTAGAGTAGCGTTGAATTCCCGCTACTGAAAGTTCTCCATGTGTTTCTGTAAAGGGGGGAAAAAAGGCAAGTTAACAAAAGGTTGTGTGTAACATTTACGAAAGGAGTCTCCAGTGTCAGATTACTTCTTGTGACGTTCCTGTCTAGACGTTCCCGTGTGGTCCAAGCTTGAGTCGGGTCACCTCCCGTCCATGCAGCAGCTGGTGCAGATCCTGGAGAACGAGATGAAGATGAACGTGCCCATGGACAGACGTCCACAATATCACTCTTAACCCCGAGCTACAGGTCCTTACAAAGTACACATACTCACCTTTTTTGTGGTAAAAAATATTAATAAAATGTTAGACTTTTACATTCAGTTTAGCTATAATTAATAAAAAATGCTGAACATCCAGTTTTATAAAAAAAAAATTACGAAAAAAGCACATGGCCAGTAGATGGCGCTTTGTACCTACAGTATAAAGAAAGGAAAGGGAAAACATTTCTGACAGAAAATATAAATGTCTCAGTAAAATGTAATTTAATGCAAATATAGATGAATTCATGAATCCAGTTTTGATTGACGTTTTCGTACCGGTTTTGTTTCTCTCCTCACCCCTCCCCTTCCAGGTGTAACGGTGCGACTCTCCGGCGGTCGTGAGGCGACGTTTCATGAAGGTCTGCGCTGAAAGTAGTCCCGCTACCTGCGCAGGCTGGATGCCCTGCTCGCTGCCACGCCCCTCCAGAGAGGCTCCGCCCCATATACCAACCCACAAACCCTCCGCGGCAATTTATCACTACTGAGTTTCACATACAGTGCAATAGTGAAAAGTGAAACGGTTCACTTCAGGATTAATGTATAAGCAGTATGTTTTAATAAAGTACTTCCCTTATCGATCTTAACTTTACAATTGTTAATCGTGGATTGTTACAGCGCCTACTTTATTAAATCGCTCAAATCATAATTATTTAACATTGTCAGTTTGTTCTATTGATCTGTTAATTTTTTATATATATTTAGCTGGATATATTAAATAAAATAAATCTTAACAAAATAATTCGTCTGTATTTATTTTATTCAGATTAATTGGAAAGTATTTACGTATTTATTAAATAATTCAACCAAATAACAATTTGCTTTGTTAGATTCTATAATCATTTAACCATTGTAACTCTTAAATCTGTAATATTTCCCTATTTTCTATATCTATAAATGTTAGAAAATCTAATATAATATTGTCTAATATCAATCTTTTTTTAATGGTTTATTTGTTGAACAGTTTCATTTTACTCATAATTATGTAAAAGGGTTGAGGGGGTTTTAGTATAGATTTATCAAATACACAATACTTTGTTAACTAACTTTCACTTTAATAATGAAAACAATAAAAAATAATCGATGACATAAAATCAGCAAAAAAAAAAAACTTGAAAGGATGTTTCTTCTTTTTGTAAAAATTTTCAGGATTGACCACTTCCTGTTTAAGTGGATTAAATGTATTCAGGAAAAAGTATTAAGTTAATAAGACTAAAACAGGACAAAAAAAACTACTATGAAATGTTTCTTCAAGCATGAGATGAGAAACGGATTCACAATTTATTTTTAACTTTATTGCAAATATGCAATAAAATATTAACTCTTAGGAAAAATATTAACGGAATGGAATCTTCAAGTTTTCCAACAAGGACGTTTCTCCTCCACTCCACCAGAGGGGACTCTTAAATTCTACAATCCTCTTCCACATCCTGTTTAATGGCTCACATTGTTGACGATCTGCTGTGGGTTTCAGAAGCATCACACAGTAAAGACGAAGCTCATATCAGAGAGGTGGAAACAGTGACCCTGCTGCATCGAGCCTCACATCATTAAGTCCATTACTGTAAAACATTACAGTACAGGACATTGTTTATTGATATACAGTCTCAGAAAAGGTAAAGTTTTGATCTTGAGGTCAGAGGTCACTGGCAGTCACGCAGACACTGTTGTATGTACGCCGTCTCCTTTTCCTCCATGCAGACGCTGGAGCTGAGCTTGAGAAGTCTCTGTGTCTCTGAGACGAGGGCCCGGGGAAGCCTGAGAGGACGGTGCTTGGTGTAGGAGTGTGTAGTGAGGCACAAGCGCATGCGTTCGACGGCTAGCCGGGCGCTGAGCTGGCTCACCTGCAGCATCAGCTCCTCTTTACACAGAGGCGCAATGGGGACGCTCGGCTGTGCGCATACAAACACACACACATATATATATATATATATATATATATATACACACACACACATTGCTTTGTAAACTTTGTCTTGTCTTAAAAACTTACAAACAATTGAACCTGTACCTTCGCGTGTGTGCCTACGCTGATGCGCGTCTGCTGCCCCGAAGCCAAGAAAGTCACAACCACAGACTCCCGTCGCCGAACTCGCACCCCGATGTTTTTATTGAGCGACACGTGGATGGGCTTGAAGGGGGTCGGTTTGTTTGTCTGCTCCGTCCATTTCCACTTACGCCTTGTAGAGCCGTCTTCGTTTTGAATCAGGCCTCCCGACTCGTCCATGTGCAACCTGGGACAATAATATCAACCAACTCAGTGTATTCTGTGAGCTAAATGCATTTGATGAAGTCTGTCATTAATTTAATAATAAAAAAAAAAATTTTCTTTACTTCCAGTGTCATGTATTTTTGTATGTAGAATCTCCACAACATACACACTAAACAAAATGTATTATCCAAAATCATGACGCTAAATGAGTAACCTAAATTTCATAATTTTTTTTAGATTTTAAGATTATGTAAAAACAAATAAACTGTTTTAAAAACCTAAATAACTGGAAAAATAATGTTTGACACTTTAGGTACATCACGTTTGTAAGTAAGCAAAACAGCAATTAATAAATAAATAATTTGTAAAAAGAAATGTAATAAAAATATGATGTGTTAAAAATGTGTGAAAATAAATGAATCAATTGTATGTAAAAAACGCACATGGTAAATTCATGTGAAAATAAATAATATAAAAAATAATCACCTGCGAAATCTAATAAATAACAAATAAATTACATGAATTGTGTTAAAATCATTCAAAACTTATTGTGTACACTTTCAGATTTTCAGCTCATGTAAAAAAAAAATGCCAAAAATAATATCTGAAAAATATTATGGTTAATCATGTTTGAAAACGAAATCAGTAAAAGCGAGTTAAAAGTAAACAAATAATTTGTCGAAAGAATTGTAAAAAATCTATTGTGTTAAAATGTGTATAAATAAATAAATTGCTCATATAAAAAAATGCACATGTTGAAATCATGCGAAAATAAATCGTATGTAAAAAATCACTGGTGAAAGTAAAAATAAACAAACACTTTAGGCACATGTGCAAATGTATGAAACGTGTGTGTGTGTGCACAATAACTAAACCCTTGGATTGTTGATTGACAGAGCTGACCTCATGCCCTCACCATGTATTCCTGTTGCTATGGTAACAGGTGGCGAGGCCACTAGACTGGAAGCAGGCTCTGATTGGACAGTTTGTCCTGGTATCATCCAGAACGATGCAGACCCCTTCGGTGTCGTCTATGAAAGAGATAATGGCCAGATTTCCTGAGGGATAGCTACATTAGCGAGGATAAGGAACGCACAGTCAGTAATCATCACACACATGACAGGAAAGATATGCGTAGGATCCGTGTTGTCCGAAAAGGATACAAGACCCGGGCCGTGCCGTCCGGAAACACGCTGAGAAATTTAGTCCCGTTCGAGTAAAGCTTCTGGCTGTGGCCCTGCAATGAACAAGAGCAAGAAGGAAACGGTAACGAGTGCATTATTGTTCTTATGTCTCTAAGAAACGTATTCCTCTCACATCACGGCAATTTACCTGAAAAATTATTTAGATTTTTAAAAATTCCTTCAGGACAAGTCGACTTCCGGATCTTTTTGTCCGGCGGCTCGTGCAGGAGCAGGGTCAGACTCTCAGAGAAACGCGCTATCTGCCCTGTTCTACATCCATGAACTCACAGATGTCTGTGATCAAGTGGTGCAACAGAAAAGGGTTTGATCTAATAGATATCAAACTCAAACACTGTGACTCTTGTGCATCACAAACGTCTGTGAGTTCATGGATTACAGGCATTTGTGAACACGGGCATTGATAAAGTCCACTCGAACGGGGGTTTAAGCGGGCTGCTGTTTTTAGCATTATTATACATAGCATGAAAGTTGACGTTTGTGGAATTTTTGTTTTTTTGTGTTTATTGCCCCCTCACCAACTAGGTGCATACTGCCACCTGCTGTACTAGAGGGTACAAATATGTAAATATACTTGAATACTGTATATAACAATAATTAACAAATTTATTGGGGGGCCTCTGAGTGGCGCAGTGGTAAAGTGTTCGCCCTATCTTCCGGAGATCGCTGGTTCGATTCCCGGGGGATGCTGTAACCTCTTGCAGCCGGAGGGGTAGAGAGAGCTGATTGGCCGAGCTTTCTCAGAGGGGCAGGATGAGAGGTACTATACTTCGTGCTCCCACATTAATCACGGCTCTACAGCCAATCAGGGGCGACGTTGAGCTCAAGCAAGCGGAAGGAGCGGGTAACGCTGTCCTTCGACTGTTATGCCACCCCCAGCGGTGCGTGAGCGAGTTGCAGTTCGAAGAGATGCTGTCGGCTGGCGTCACGCGGTTCGGAGGAAACACGTGATAGTCTTCGGCCCTCCCGACTGAGTGGTAGTGGTAGCCTTAATGTGGGAGCCCCAGAGTGACGGGGAGGAATTGGACACGACTAAATTAGGGAGAAAATCGGGGAAAAAGAAAATAAATAAAAATATTTGTGCAAGTGCTAGCCTGTGGGGGCAGTGTGTAGGGGAGCGATTGTACCAGGGCACGGTGTGAAAGCATCCAAATTTTTGCATTTGTATTTTGTATACTACTAATTTTGTATACATAACCTCAGTAATAAAGATTATTAAGATTCGAGTAATAAGAAGGGATTCATAATGATATAATTTCTAATCTGTAATCACCTGAATATGGGAGAGTCCAAACCCAACCCGAGCAGAACTATTAGTGCTGCAGAGCTTGAACGCTCCGGGGTTTTCCTCCCTCGCAGCCGAGTGCTCTTTCTTTTTGAAGCGCACGAAATCAGAAAGCCGGAAATTGATGATGGTGAACAACCCAGATGACGTCACTTTGCAGCCGGGGATCTCTGTCTCTGCTGGTTAAAATCCACATTATAAACACGGCAAAGTTGCACTTCATGAAATGATATATCCCGGTGATAAACATCCTTCTGATATCTATAACTACTCTATTATAATGAATCAGTAGTAAGTAATTGTGTGAGTTGTTTATAGGAAATTAAGCAAACAATCAGAGTCAAGAAAAGTGTTTTTTTTTTAATTTTTTTTTTTAATCATTTCTGGCTTTGAAACAGATGGGAACAGTAAGATGGCGTACTCACGGTTTTCTGAAGGCTGCCTTTTACTCTTCCTCAGACATTCCTCTGCAACTTGCTGCAATCTTAGAAAATATCAGGGACGGAAAAAAAAAGATTTAAGACAATTAATTTGTGGATTCCTAATGATTCCTTCATTTCATATTTCATGTTTTGTATTAAATATTGAGTTAACAACTTATGAAACACTCATTGCTGTTTTTGTCAACCATTTCATGAGGAGAATTTCCATGCTAATACACTGCTAGCTGGTTAATCAGCTAGCACACTACTACAGACATTGCAACTGGGCTATACAGAATATCCTGAACAACATTATATGCTTTATGTGTAAATAAAATACACCGATCTATATGATAAATATTTATGCTTTTCCCTGAATATCTGTTGTCAAAATTGTTCTCTTAAGCGAGCTAGTTATTAGCTAGCAAACAGCTGTGGGAACCTGTTAATTCAGTACATTCAGGTCGTCAGCTGACTTCATTTTTATTGCCACATAATGTTCTGTGTCTAGACCTGAGGAACTGACCAACCCCAGATCATAACACTGTCTCCAGAGGCTTGTACAGTGGACACTATGCATGATGGGAGCATCGCTTCATGCGCTTCCCTTCTTACCCTGACACTCAGGAATAGGCTCAATCTGGACTCATCAGGTCACATGACCTTATTCCATCACTCCAAAGTCCAATCTTTATGCTCCCTTGCAATGCTCCCTTCCTGATGGGTCTCACTAACAAATAGTGACACAGCTGTTTAGTTCTCGTCACATACAGTATGGATATGCTCTTACTTTCATTTTCGTGACATTCCCTTCCCAGTCCTGCTGAACCCTGGCCTTTTTAGTGTGTGATCCAGGTGATAATTACACGTCTTGAGATCTCGCTTTGTCTCTGTTGTCCTGCACTTTCTCTGTGTTGGAGTTGTTTTCCTGCGAGGATTCATCAGAGTTCTCGTGCAGCGAGTGCCACTGCTGCTCCAACTTCCTGAACATCTCCATGTACTGAGCGCAGCAGAAATCCTGCAGGATGAGCAAAGAAATAGTTTGGGTGGATACGTCAAGAAACAAAGTATTTAGCTATAAAATATGTTGAAAATAGATCTGAAATGCTCAGATGATAAAAAATGAAAACAGAAGTGCACATTTTCTACATAACCAATGCCAGCTATCTACGATCTATCTATCCTTATGGGTAGAAACTTGAACACAAATTACCGAGTTACATTTTATTCAACAGTCTAAAAAGCTCATTAAAAGTAACTAATCATTAATAATGAATGGAGCTCTTATTTCCACAGGTTCCACAAATGTGTCCAGAATTTTTTATTATTTTATTTTCAACAGTAGCTTTGAAATGATAGCTAGTGTTAGGAAGCTGGTGAAAGATGCCCGAGGGAAACTTTAAAACCTACCTCTGGATTTGTGGACTTTGAAAAATCGAGCTGAGGCTTTGCTTTCGCCCCACAAAACTCACACCAGACCGTGTGGTCACTAGCAGACGGGGGCTGGAAAAGTTCACATTATTCATTATTCATTTTTAAAAATGATATTTTATTAGTGTAAATTGCACATAAATCTCTTTTAGAGTGACTCTTAAATAAATCAGTTGAGTGAATCCCTACTAATACATCAACACGATCACGCGCTGCTTGTGTGATTGTGTTTAAGTACATGGCGAGTGCGCTACCAGAGGATTCATTTTTCTGCATTCAGACTCTCTTCTGTATCTCAGCACTCCATGGAAACTGCAATCAGGTTCTTCCTTCGTCTCCATCTGTTCAACAAGACCACCAGAGAAATGAGTCGCTTATATCCACACACACACACACACACACACACACACACACACACACACACACACTGGCTGCTCGTCCATCCCTGCAATGTCACTGTTGTGCCATTAAATTTGTGACACTAGGTTTAAGTCTAGTGATATTAATGTAGTAATTATGTGAAATAAACATGACAGATTTTGTCTGAAGTTAAAAGTTACAGCTTCAACCATTAGTATCTTTTTTCTTCTTTTCTAGTCCAACTAGGGACCGTGGAGACCAATGGTGACCAATGTGTTTATTTCCATTTTACAACTGTGGTAGAACCTCCGGTCAACATTCACACACTCATTCACACACTACGGACAATTTAGGAACACCCCAAAGCGGGAATCAAGCCCAGGCCCTGGAGGCATTGTGGCACAGCCCAACCTAATTAATAGAAATTGAAGAATACTGCAACAAGATTAGAGAATCAACACAGGATATTGAGAATGAGGAACAATTTAAAAATTAGAATTTAATTAATTTAGGATTTAAGATTTTTTTTTATTTGGTACTCCAAGAAACTGAATAAGAAAAAAAGAGAATTTGAAAACAATTTACTAAGAGAGATATACAAATGGTGCAAAATATCCGAATTAAACAATCAGGGGATAAAAAAGTGGAATTGCAGTTAAAATTCAACATGAGTATCTGAAAAGAGTTTAGATAGATCTGTGTAAATCAGAGTTTGAGATTGAGGAATTAGATGCAGCTATTTCAAAAGCTATTTCAAAAGTCACCAATTTTTTTTTGAAGGATGTAAGAAATCTATTTTTTAATGCATTAAAACCTCCTGAGGCCTGAACTCTACTCTTGTGACATTGCAATTTCTGCTGACTGTTTCTCTTTATTTACAGCTGATAAATATAATTTAATCAAAGTTTTCAACCAGGAAGAAACTTGGCAAAAGAATTATACAGTTCTTTTATATGAGGATGGTACAATGATAAATATATAGACTGTTAAATTGGGATAAAATGTCATATGAGGCCATTCAGGCCTTAGGAGGTTAAAAGAGTGTGTAGGGAAGAAAGAATTAATGACAAGTATGAAACAAGCATTAATCACCCTGATCCCAAAGTCTGGACAATAATAATACAGTGGAATCTTGGATTGTAAGTAACTTGGGGTCTGCGAGCATTTTGCAAGACAAGCAACATTTCTAAATACATTTTTACTTGATAAACGAGCGTGGTCTTGATATGTGTAGTACGTACACACTGTGTCTGCCGAGCATCACATGATCACAACTGAAACAATTGTTCTTCTCTCTCTTGCGCTTCCATATTCAGTCTCAGTGTGCACGTGTCACTTGTATAGTCAACTGCATGTGTACTGTTTATTATAACATTGTGAGCATGTGTATGTGCGCCTAAAGCATTTTTTTCTTTGGTGACTGTTCTTTAGTAACTGTATTAGAACAACAGCCCTCATGAAGAACAAAATGGTTAAAAAGGCTTTAGCAGTGCGGGAGATTAATCTGTTTAGTGACAACGCAACGTCACTTTTCCACCAAATCCTCAAAAGGAGGCAAAAACAAGTGTCATTAGAGAGGTTCCTTGTTTTGCAAAAAACAAGAAGATTCCAGTAACCAGCTTCTTCTCTCGTCTAACATGTTTTGAACATATAACATTAGTAGGATAGGGGCATCACCATAAACCAGCTGTTCAACAACTAGTCGACTTGATAAAGACCTTATTCACTCTACACACTCCAGCAATGAACTAATTACCTCTTTGAAGTGACTGATGGTTTTAAGAAATAACAGAAATCAGTCAAAGTTCCATTGTTTAGGGCGGCTTTTAGAAACTGCACAATCCGGATTTATGACACCTAGTGGTCAAAAGTGGACAAATCAGCTACAGACGCCCATTGGGGCAAGGATCACGCTGCTCTATGAACATGTTCTGTAGAGATGGATTAGAGGACAGTTAATGAAAGAGGGTTGCCAGAGCTTTGTTTTTTTTATGCTGAAATCAGACCGTTGTCTGTTAAATTCTGGTTTTATTGCAAATAATCAGACTAAAATATTTTTGGTTTCTGCAAGCAAGGGCAAAGTGTAGTGACAGTCTATGATGTACAGAGCCATTTAAGGATTAGAGTGGCTGTTAGAGTGGATCAAAAATGTGTGTGAAGAAAATTGTCTCTTCTAAAGATGTAAACATCTTTCTTAAAAATTGTCCTTTTTTAAAATTATTGGCACCCTTAATTAACCTCCCCTGGAAAGGGGAACTACACTGAGTGCATTCTTTTAAGGTCTAACAAGTTTGGAGCCACATAGGATCTTTAGGCAAGTTACACAGGCAAGTTTATAATTTCAAATATCCCACTATTTGCTTTTTTAAAACTTGTATCTTTATTATCCTTAAAATATATTTTTTAAAATGTCCTATTAGATGAAAACAGAAGCCTGTCATGGTCTGTTGTTGGGTGTAAATGACATTTTCCAATGCAATGCTATTTAACATTAACAACAGTTAAATTGAGAATTAAAGTGAAGACATCCTTCTTTGACAACCCAACCCAAACCCCTCCTCTCCAACACATTCTCAACAGCCTCCGGTTGTTTATGTTGCCTTGGCAACCACACTGTTAATTGTTTAGCCCTGCCTACTCTTTGAAAATTGATCCTACTGTCAGAGCGTCCTGGAAACCCGGACGGAAATGCTATCACATGAGTCATTTTCTTTCTTTAAAAAAAATATAACGTAGTGTGTTAACCCTTTACTACTCGTGTTTCTTGACTTGTAATCCAACGAGTGTCATGTTAAACACGGACACTGGTTTTATCATTAATATTAATATTACATGTAGTTTCTTTCCAATGTACAGTAATAACGTAAGCGTTAGGTGCATGTACAGTAAATATACAAACAAAAGGTGCATGTCATGAAGTCTTTATTGCTGAGGGGACAATTAAAAGTAGTTCATGGATTTAGAAATAAAAATGCATTTGAAAATCTTGTTGAAAAGTCAGTTAAAGTTTTTTTCTTTAACCCATGACCCTATTCATATTCAAACCTGATTTTATTTAAATTAGAAAGATTTATAACAAGATTTAGACCATATATTATAACTGAGGGGATCTAAAAAGTTGTCACAAGGATATAAAAATAATTCTGAGGCAGTTACCGAACAGATGGTGGTCATAAAGGGGATTACCGGAGTATATGTGCACTGCTTTGTTCTTTCACTGCAATTATTTTAATATGCACCACTTAATAACTATGTATGTTATTTATTATTAATTATGTCAGTGAGCGAAATTGCATTCCTGCATCTTCTCTTCTCTATTCTCACGTAAGAGTGTGCAAATGTTTCCATCAACATAGCGTTTATTTAGCTAAAATCGATCAGTTGTCATGAAGAATGCATATGTCATAAGCTCTGCATGCAATATTGATTTTAATACTAGTTTTTAAGTGTTACAGTGATTTTAAGTTGTATTTCATGGTGCTATTTTTGGTGTACTATAGAAAGAAAGTATGACATGGTCACATGACTCTAAACTACTGTCTTTCTATTTCAAGGTTAAAATTAAGATCTTGTACTCACTAATGGGTTTGTATATTCCTTCCCCTGGGAGACTGTCCATTTACCAAGAGTAGACAGAGATAGAGAGACAGAGACAGAGGGAAAGAGAGAGCGGGGTCTCGTGAAGGTCTTATCTAAATCAGGAATCAGACAGAGATGGACAAATGCTTCACTTCACTCTCTCCATCATGGCTGTATGCAGTGTGTTGATGGTATCCATGGATACTGAAATGCAGACATGGCCGTGTTTGTGTGTAATATCAGCGTCCGCAGGAGGCCTGGCAGCCGGCCACATCAAAGGAGCAAAGTACAAATAGTGACGCATGGCATTGTGGGAGGCTTTCATAGATGAAGGCTAAAAAACAGAGGCCTGATATTGCTATCTATCTATCTATCTATCTATCTATCTATCTATCTATCTATCTATCTATCTATCTATCTATCTACAGTGCTGTGAAAAACTGTCTGATGTTTTATTTTTTTTGCATATTTGTCACATTTAAATGATTCATGTGACCAAAGTAATTGACATGTATCAGTCTGGAAAAGGTTAAAAAGGCTTTGGGACTCCAGTGAACCACGGTGAGAGTCATTATCCAAAAATGGAAAAAACTTAGAACAGTGGTGAACCTTCCCAGGAGCGTTTGGGACAACCAAAATTACTCCAAGAGCACAATGACGACTCACCCAGGGGCTCATAAAAGAAGAACATCTAAGAAACTGCTGTTCTCACTCGCCTCAGTTAAGGTCAGTCTTCATGATTTAACAATAAGAAAGAGACAATAAGAAAGAGAGAAAGAGACTGGGGGAAATGGCATCCATCGGAGAGTTCCAAGATGAAAGCCACTGCTGACCAAAAAGAACACAAAGGCTGGAGGTTACATCTGGAGTAAAACGAACACAGCGCTTCATAAAAAGACCATCGTACCAACAGTCACACATGGTGGTGGTAGTGTGATGATCTGGGGCTGAATTTATAGCTTCAGGACCTGGACGACTTGCCATAATTGATGGAACCATGAATTCTGCGCTCTACCTGAAAATCCTGAAGGAGAATATCCGGCCATCAGTTCATGATTTCAAGCTCAAGCACACTTACACACACTAAGGTTACGCAGCAGGACAATGATCTAAACCACACTAGCAAGTCCACCTCTGAAGGGCTCAAAAAGACGAAATTAGGTCTTGGGGAGGCCTAGTCAGTTAAGTCCAGACTTAGATCTGATTGAAATGTTGTGGCCAAAACCCTACAATATGGCTGAATTAAAACGATTCTGCACAGAAGAGTGGGTCAAAATTCCTCCTGGGGATGAGTGAATGACTCATGCCCAGTCATCCCAAACTCTTTTTCACATCACTGTATCTTTCTGTCATTTTAGGGCCCAATTTGTCTATCTGTTGTTTCAATCTGGAGTCCAGTGCAGAATTATTGGCACCCTTTAAACAAAACAAAACAAAAAAACAGTCGTGATGTGCTGTTGGTGGAAAAGCATCAACCTCAGGATGGTGACTTATCTTTGCATGTGTGATTATTATCCTATAACAGCATACACCAATTGTTATCCCTATATATGATACCCTTACTATATAACATAATGGACGGATTTGTTAGAAATGTTCTTCTAGTGCTAGTCTCTCTCTCTCTCTCTCTCTCTCTCTCTCTCTCTCTCTCTCTCTCTCTCTCAAATCCTCTGTGCCTTAGAGCAGGATCACTCTTCCTCCTCCCATCACTGTGGGTGTGTGTGAGTGTGTGGTGTGTGTGTCTTCAGGAAGCCTCTCACACACCGCAGTGGAAAGCAGGGTGGCTGCTTGTGCGCTCGGCCATGCTCTGAACGATGGTGCATCAGGAGAAATGTGTTTACCAGGTGAGATGATGCTTTTAATCCCTCGTATGATTTATATATATATGTGTGTGTGTGGGTAATATTAATGTTCCTGGACTGGGTGCCATTACTATTTATTTATCTTTAGATTCTTATCTGTATTCCATTGCCTTATTAAAACCCTTATAGTGCGTATGATGCTAGGACAGAATGCAGTCTGCAGGTTTAAGGTAGCTGTTCTCTGATCTCGTCCTGATTATCCTGGTGTTCTCTCAGGTTAAGAGCACTAGATTAGCAGTTAGCTGTTAGCTCAGTCATAGAATGCGTCAGAAAGCGTGACAGACTGATGGTGGGTGTTACATCACAGATCAGAAGCCGCCCTGAGATTTTGCTTATTCATGGCAGGGTGATTCTACCAGGTCCGAGCCACAACACACGAAGGAGGCGCGGCGGGGCGGGGTGTATTTCGGGGACGGACAATATATAAGAGCATCCAAAAATTACGCAATGTACAGATTAAAACTTATAATTTTCTTAATTCTTGCTTTCTGAATAACCTGATCATAGTTGTAAACGTTGGAAAGGTTTGGTGTCTGATGATTGAGTTTCACCCTGGAGCTGTGATGCTGATCATGAAGTCATGTCCATGTCCAGCTGCTGATGATGCAGTGGGACGACATTCTTATTCATCTATGAAATTAACTCAATCAAGACAGGGCGGGTTTGTCTGATTCTCACCCCGGGGTCTGTGTGTGTGGAGTGTGCATGTTCTCCCCGTGCTTGGTGGCATTCCTATAATGTTTCCCCTGCGATGGATTGGCACCCTGTCTAGGGTGTACCCCGCCTCATACCCTGAGTCTCCTGGGATAAGCTCCAGGTCCCGTGCGACCCTGAATACAGGATACAGCGGTATAGATGCGAGTCTGGAATCAAGGCTGACATTTTTGATAACCCTTTTTAATTTTTGATTTAATTCAGATGTCATCGCTCTGTCTCCCTTCGACATGTCCCCTCCCAAAATTTGTAATCAGAATTATTACTGAACAGTTATATTAAAGTTCCATCATGACAATACCATAAATATGTAAATGTGGCCACACTTCTGAGTGTGCATGAGATAACATCTGACAACAGTCCTAATCATTTCTATCGTCCAAAATGGTGATTTTATATAATTTGACATTTATATAACATGTATTTAAGTATGTATCAGCACTTTGTAACATTGTATATGTTTTCCTCCACAAGAAACTCTTATTGGTTTCTTGGGACAAGCGTGTGACCAGCATTTTACTTGACTTATTAAATTGACTTTAATGTTAATATAATGCTGCGATGATAGCATTTCACATTTTGCCTGAAATGTCTCCGCTACATTAACCTTATAACTCCAGTGCTAATGATGTTAAGCATACAATCGCTGATTTCAGATACCTGGTTTAAATTGAATTTAATCCTTTTACATTTGGATTTGTTTTTTTAAATTTATGTTGTTTGCAGGCCCAGAGGATTGAGAGGGAGTCCATCAGACAGAAACTGGCCCTCGGCAGTTTCTATGACGACGGGCCTGTTTTCTTCTCCAGCAGCAGCTGCCCGTCCCCACGGTCTGTGTTGTGTATATGCTCTGATTATCTAACAATGTACAGTATCTCCTATTTATCACCATTCGACTTAAAGAAGCAGATTGACATTTTTACAGCCCTCTTCTGGCTGCAAAGCAAATTGCAGTTTAAACCAGATTTTAAACTGAAATCACAGATCACCTCTGTTGATTAAAAAAAGCTAAAGTATGCCTTATAAATTTGATATGAAAGAAAAGATGCCGAGCTGACGGCTTTTTTTTTTTTTTTTTTGCTGGCCTGGAAAACTGCAAAAATAGAAACTTCTAGAAAATATTTAAATATAAAAAATGTAAGGAAGAAATGCCATCCATTGCATTACAGGGCTGCAAATCACATTTATTTTAATGCATATTTGTTCCTATATGAGTATTAGAAGCCTGGAATCAGTTTTAAAAATTTCAATTTCGGTCGAACTGAATTAAAAAAAGAACAAAAGACTATTATACATAAATATACTCTCTAAGTGCAATTCTTAATGAAAGCAAGTTTGATGCAGTCTTAATTAAGTTATTTATGAATGAGTTGATTAAAATAAAATTGAAAAATAGAATAGGATAATATGTATAACTGGAGTATGGAAGCTGTTTATGTTTCAGCACAGTAGCTTAGTGGTTGGCACTGCCGCCTTGCACCTCCAGGGTTTGGGTTCGAGTCCCTCCCTGGGTCTGTGTGCATGGAGTTTGCATGTTCTCCTCGTACTTGGCGGGTTTCCTCTGTGTACTCCAGTTTGCGTTCCCATATTGCCTGTATTATGTGAATGCGTGTGTGACCAGAGGTCCTACCACGGTTGTACAGTACAATAGGAATAAATACAATAGTCGCCACTGGCCTCTTTTTTATTTAGTATACTTTTCGCCACAAGAGGGCACAAGAACGCTTCACTCATTTGGAACTAATGATTTTATAATTACATAGAAAACACAATATTTTGTTATCAAACATTATTATGATGTGATGTCTGTTATAAATGTGCCTAAGGGACAGTTTTTAATCGCTTTTACATCATCATTTCATCACCACCATCACCATCGTCATATTAATCCTCGTGCTTCCTTCTTGGGTGTACTTCAAAGGTGTGATCCGTTTCCATGGAAACAGTCAGGTTAACGCTCGTGAATTCTAACGCGTTTTGTGGCGTTATGTGGTTTAAATTCTACAGATTCTACAGAAAAATTAAATTGCTATTAAATAACCTATAGTTTAATTAGCTAAAATTTACTTTTAATCTTTTAAACTATGAATCCACAAAAAGTGCAGTTTTATACTTTCTTTTTATACATTTATTAACATGTTACTTCTCTTCCTGGTAAAACCAGGCAATTTAGAGAAAAATTTTAACTATTTACAAAATGGCTTTGTGTAAGACCACATGGTTTTCAGTTATGTTGAAATAATATATATCATATATCATATATTTCATATAAATTCTTTTCATACAATATATAAAAATACTAAGAAATCAAATTCCAAAATAAATGATGACATTTCTGAACAACTGAAGAGAAACATCTGAGATACCTTTTCCATTTGTCCAGGAACAATTTCAAATTATTAAATGTATTTAAAATAGAACTATTTTTGTGCAACAGTAATGACATACAGTGCTTTGCAAAAGTATTCATACCCCATGAACTCTTCCACATTTTGTCACGTTACAACCACAAAGGTAAATGTATTTTATTGAGTGAAAAATAATTTATCTTGCAGAGAAGAATGGGGAAAAATTTCACTCTCTGGAAGTGCAGAGCTGGTAGAGACAGACCCCAATAGACCTGCAGGTGTAATTGCACCGAAAGCTGATTATACTATGTATTGACTCAGGGGGGCCGAATACAAACAAAAAAAAAAAAAGAATTTTCCTTCTACTTCACAATTATGTGCCACTTTGTGTTGGTCTATCACATAAAACCCAATAAAATACATTTACTTTGTAACGTGACAAAATGTGGAAAAGTTCAAGGGGTATGAATACGTTTGCAAGGTACTGTAGTTTGGGGTGGCTAATATTTATTCCATTTTTATTCATTGTAATCAATTATTGTTTCATGAAAAGTATACAGTCCCATTTTGATGCATGATCAAAGTGACAAGACATTTCTTTGAACTTGGACTTAAAAAAAAATGCTACATTTAAATATTGAACATTAAAGTAAGAAAATGCATTTCATGATTGAAGTATATACTATATTTTCTGACATGAACAAGTAATGGTTCTGCTCTGTTCATTTAATTGATTTTGGCATCAGCAAACCTGAATTACAACACTTTCCACTATTTTTGTAGAATGACCCGGGCAAATAGTTTAAAGAAAATATCCAATACGAATCATGTTTACAGGAAAAAAATAAATATTTCATCAGAAATCATTATGTGAGCTAGAGAAATACAGATCATTTCCCCTTAAAAATATGCAACAGTAAATTTTTTAAAGGCAATAAAACATGTTGAGATTTGAGAGGTTTTTGTCGTGGTTTAGGTTTCAGGATGGCGTGAACCTGCAGGTGTGCTTTGTGAATGACAGCAGCAGTGATAAGGACAGCGATGCGGAGGACAGCAGGACAGAGACCAGCCTCGACACACCCTTGTCTCCTGTGGTACCTGCGCTTTATTTTTATCTTCCTATAAGAAATGACTGACCAGAGATGACGATGTCCTTCTTTGGATGTTGTTATTGGTCTTCTTTTTAACTCTATAGTTCAGACAAGCAGTAATCATGAAACTTTAAATCATGTTTATTGTTTTAAGAAAAATAAGTTTTATGTATTGCTACAGGTAAAAGTCCAAAATGATTGGACATTATGAGAAAACATTGTAAAAGCAAGCCTAATTGGGTCATGGAGACTGTTTATATACGTTTTATAATTTTTCTGTGCAGAGTAAGCAGAGCTCGTCTCTGTCGGACCGGGACACTGGTGAGGAAGAGGAAGAGGACGGGGAGTTTTGGCGGCTGCAGCGGCGGCTTGAGGATGAAGCACGCGGGGCTCTGGCTCTGGCTCGGCCCATGGCACGCATGCAAGTGCAGGTGGAGAGACATGTGCAGCTACACCGCAGGTCTCCGGTGGCCGATCTGGTCAGTGACACACACACACACATATGCATATGGACATGATGTTGAATGTAACAATGGCATGAATCCAAGATCCCAAGAATTTTCTGGATATTTTGTTTCTTGGTACTTGCATTTAAAAAAAAAAAAAAAAGAATTTTAAGGGACGTCAAGTGACGTCAAGAACGCCAAAATCAACAAGTACTCAGGAACTGAGATAATGTTGACAATTACAAACCTGAAACTCTCAATAAAGAAATTTCACATCATTCACTTGTGAAACTGAACCATTCAAATGAGTTCCTGCTAATCCGACACCATCAGGGCCGAGCGACAAAATCACACCTTAGCGCTCCTGTCTCTTTAACACTACTGAGTTTCGGTGTTTGATTAAATCTGATAAAATGCACCGCCAAGGGCAGTCCCGAATCCTAACACTGTGGGGGTTTTAACAATAAAAAAAAAAACTGTACCATTTTTAATGAATGAGATTATTAATAACTCAAAGCGAGAGAGGCACAGTGGGGACTTGCACCACTAACACAGGTCTCAATTAAAATAGACCTGCATGTGTGTGATGCAGAAGTATCTTACACTGTTCAATCACTGTTGATGATTATCGTGTACTTATAACTGTAATAATTATTGTCTAAGAATATGTTGATGGGTCGTTGTGACAGTTGCCGCACATGCCACACATCAGCGAGAGTCTGATGAAGAGGAGCCTGAGGCCTGTGGACCTGAGAGACATGAGTCTGGGTCAGTTACAGGTCATCACCAACGACCTCCACTCACAGATACAGGGTGAGGTCAAAGTTCATCCACTGCAAAGTAGATTTTAGTTCACATGATTTAAATTTAAATATTTATTTATTCAGGAATAAATGATTTAATCTAACAGCATCGTACTAAGACAGCTACAGGACATATCCATACGTCTACAGAAAGCTGACAGTAGTAATGTACTCGCAAAAGATTTGAGAATGACACAAACAAAATTTAAATTAAACTTTCAATAATCGTCTGTAGAAAGCCATTTATCAGGTGATTAAGCATCATTACTACTAGTATAAAGGCACTCACATCACATCCAGTCAGCCAGCTCCGCTTGTCATAAGAAGTGCTGGAAAAGCACAGAGTGGAACCTTGGCCGCGATCACGTGACTGCTTCTTATTTAGAAAGCTCTTTAGCTTTTTTTCTTTCTTCATCCGATCGCCTTGCGAAGAGGTAATTTAGCAAAGAATTTTCTCTCATATTTATCTGGCTTCCACGTCAATCACTATTCAATACATTAACTAACAATCTGCTGACCGTTAATAAGACT